>JARBJD010000462.1:0-47403 GCA_033064195.1 Blattamonas nauphoetae
GGAATAGCCCATGAAGTCCTTCTCTCATCGAAATCTTCCTTTACAATCGAAAACTCAGGCATCTATGGCTGTTATTCCTCTTGTGGAGGCTCTCTTCTTTTCTTCATCCACGAATGCCTCGCAATATCATCCCGCTCGCACTCAATTCCTCTTTTCAACTTAGGTCTGGTGGATGTATTGCAATTACTCGACACAAATCCTCTCCAGATTTGCACCTTTTTCTGTGTTTCTATCAGATCTTTGAGATTAGAGAATCCACCTTAGTAATAGAAGGCGAAAGTAGAACCACATTGGCAGAGACACCACTTCTATAGCTTTTTCTCATGCCGATTGACAATTCAGAAAATACTTGAAGTAAAAGTCATTTTCATTTCAGAAAGTTGTCAAACTTAGAGAATATTCTCTTCCAGAGTTCAGTTACTTCATACTTTCAAGTTGAAGCAAAATTTCGAAAATTTTCAAAATGCAAAACCTTGATTTTGGCGGAAGCTGGTGTATTTTTCAAGGTTCCGAAGGTTGCGACCCTTCTCATCGGTCCCTTTTAGACCGGCATCGGAACTCATTTTCTCGGTTTGAGTTCCGAGACGTACGTTGGTCTTGCCAAGGGCCTAGACCATGCCAAAGGGCAGTGATATGTGAAATTAAATGCTTCCGCCAGGAATTGAACCTAGGACCTTCAGCTTAGTAGTAGTAGTGCGTGCACTCACCATTACCACTAACTATCCGGTCCTGAAATTATCCCGGAAAATCAGAAACTTTATACCCGAAAAAGACACTATAGCAGATTTAAAATTTGAAAACTTTGTCAATAAATTCAATATATAGCAAAATGCTCCCGTGAAAAGTCATGCTTTTAACGAGGGTAACAAGTGGCCAAGAATTAAGATCTAGCAGATCGCTCCCGTGAAAAGGCATGCTTTTAACGGGGTAAAAGTTAAAAAGGAAAATCTAACTTATTTTGAAAAAGCGCTGACAAGAAAAGTCGTGCTTTTAACGAGGGTAAAAAGTCGTTCCCGTGATAAATCCATGCTTTTAACGAGGGAGATAGGTAGACGATAAAAGGAATATATAGCAGATCTGAACATTCGAGGTATAAGGCACAGGTCGAAACTAACATTTTCAGGAGCTAGTAGCTCAGTGGGTATGTTCCAGTGTCCACCCGTTTCTAGGGGTGGTTCGATTCAGGCGAGGGGCAATCTTAATTTCAAAAAAATGAAAAAGTTTCAAAATGCCAAAACAATTTCAAAAATTTAAAAAATCAAAAATTCAAAAAAATTTCAAAAAATACTTAGGAAAATTTCAAAAATTCAAAAATTCAAAAATTCAAAAATTCAAAAATTCAAAAATTCAAAAATTCAAAAATTCAAAATTTCCAAAAAGTTGAAGTATGATACCTCGACGTAATTTCCTTGATACTCAGGCAAAATGGTGCCCTCGTGGCTAATGCGTAGAACGAATTGAAGGTTGGATTGAGCGGGACGAGCTGGGAGGCTGTCCCCGGGGTTCACTGTGGGCATCACTTCGAATGTGACCGTAAATCATGCCCCCCCAACACCTTAGCCCCTTCAAGGAATTCGCCAGCAGTAGTCATTGAGTAGGATCATGATAGAGTGATCCCCAAAGGAGTATCAGGTTGTCCTACGGTACAATCATACAAAGACTTGAAAAGGAAATGATGAACGATTGAACGATGAAGGCTTGAATGATTGAATTTCAAGTTGAAAATGATACCTCGACGTGATTTCCCTTGATGCTCAGGCAAAATGGTGCCCTCGTGACTAATGCGTAGAACGAATTGAAGGTTGAATTGGAGACGGTGGATTTCTAGGAATCCGCCCGGGGTTCATGTTGGCTTCAGATTCTCGACAGAGAGTTTGACTGTAAATCATGCCCACCCAAGACTTAACCCTTCAAGGAATTCGCCAGCAGTAGTCATTGAGTATGATCATGATAGAATGATCCCCAAAGGAGTATCAGGTTGTCTCATGGTACAATCATACAAACTTGAATGAATGATTGAATGATTGAAAAATCAATTGAATGAATGAATGAAAAATGAAACTTGGAAGAAAGAAACAAAAAGAAAGCAAGATGAAAGCTGGCACAACAAGGAACAAAAATAAAAGTTCTCAACACTTCACTTCACAATTCATTTTATTTTTGATTGTTTAATTTGTATTAAATGACAACAGTGAATACTACATATGTCTCGCAAAGACTTCGAACCCTTCAAAGGGGAGCGAAAACGTCGAACAGAAGCCAAGCAAGCTTTGATTCAGTCAATGAAAGAAGAGAACTGTGAACTTGTCTCTGAGTATGTCAGACACAATATCCCAGTCATCTATGTTCATGAAGGTGTTGAGTGGAGGATAAAACCAAAGTTGTGGAATCAAGGAAACAGACCACACATGTCACAACGTCGACACTACACTCAATCGTTTGTGGAAAATGAACTGAGGAAGTACAACTGTGAGCTCGTTGGTGAGTACAAGCAGGTTCCTTTCTTTCAGAGAAGAATTTGGGATGATTTGGGTGTTCACACAATTTACGCTGATTTTTTTTTATTTTTAATTTTTTATTTTTGCATTTGAAGAGTAGGTCCAGTTAGTGCAAGTGTGAGACCTCGACGTAACGTTCCAAGATACTCAGGCAAAATGGTGCCCTCGTGACTGATGCGTAGAACGAATTGAAGGTTGGATTGGAGACGGATGATCGAAAGATTGTCCCCGGGTTCATGTTGGCTTCAGATTCTTTACCAAGGATTTGACCATAAATCATGCCCACCCAAGACTTATCCCTTCAAGGAATTCGCTATTCTCTGTGAGAGCGTAGCAGTCATTGAGAAGGATTGAGATAGATCGTCCCCAAAGGGGTATCGGGGTGTCCATAGGAAACTTACACGAACATGAACAGGAACTACTCAACGGCTATTTTTGTCTTTTAATTTCAATGAAAGAGAAAATAAAAATGACTCGACAAAATACAATTCACAAATGATAGAGAAAATGATTGATAACAATCTTGCGTCAACCATTGAGAATTCGTCAGTGATTAACTCACTTCAGAAGACAACAGAAGCACACAAGACAGCGATATCTTCAATACAGAGAGTGGTGAGCACAAATGGATCGATCACGACACCAAAAATTGGAGGATTGATCAACGTGAATGGAGCGAAGTGGAATATATCAGAAGGATCACTTCCAAAGTATCCTGGAACATATCCATCATCAACATTCTCGTCAGGAATACTCAATATCACAATCACTTGCAGAAACTTCAGGAATTCAGTTCAATGGTGATGGCATCGTAATGTGGTCTCCGTGTGACAAACCAGCATTGTATTACTACGATGAGGACACAGGTTCAGGAGTGTTTTCAATATCCACAACAGGAAGTTTTTCTCAACTGTCAGACAGAAGAGTCAAAAGAAATATTGAACCATACCCTGATGTTCTTGAGCAATTGAATAAAGTCGAAATCGTACGCTCACCAATTCAAACACATTCGGACTCGGAAGATCAACAAAAGTCACAAAAAACAAATTGAGAATGAGACGGATGAAGAACACTTGAAGAACTGCAAAGAGAAATGTGAATGTCTGAAGAAGGAAAGTGAGAAGAAACACATTGGAGTGATTGCTCAACAGATCCAAGAGATCTTTCCTGAAGTCGTGAATGATTCGAATCCAGACTGTCTTCAAGTTGATTATGCTGAACTCTCTTGCTTCTGTATCAAAGCCATTCAGGAATTATGTTCTATTGTCGGACATCAACAGTCAATCATCAATGAACTGATCCAAAATATCATTCACTGATCAATATTCCAACATGAGATCAACCAGAAACTCATAATACTCCTTGCTTATTTTTCCATTGACTGTCTCGGTTGTTTCCATCTCGGTAGATTCACCAGAACTGTCTTTGAACCAGATCTTCACAATTGATTGTCGAGTGCTTAATTCCCACTTCTTTCGCTTCGCAATCTGTTCGTTACAGAAGGCAACATATGAATCATTGTGTGCGTCAGTTTGAATCCAATCACCATGGATTGTGATGTGCTGAGGAATATCTTTGAAATGACTGTCGATGCATCACTAATCTCTTCTTTCACATGAATGAGTTTGCAGTCGAGGAAGTAGATGTATTTTTGTTTTCTGGAATTGGTAAAATCAGGAGGGAGTTGAGCAGTGTGAGAATTCTGAATTGAGAAATATCGCTTCACCATTTATGTTTTCTACAAAAATAAAATATCATTTTCATTCTTCTAATATCCTCTCTTCACTTCTTCGAATGCTTCTTGGAGTCGACGATCAATGACATATCGCACTCGTGGTTGTCCATTCTCAATCCAGAACAACCAATATGTTGCTTGATGTAGTGCTAGAATTGGAGGAGGAGGTCCATCTTTGGTTGATGTGAAATATGGATCCAGTTCACCCTGATTGATTGGTGTTCCTCTGTAGACAATATTCACTGATTCTGCTGTTGAAATACCTTCTTCTCCACCAGAAATTTCACTTCGATCGGTTGGAACCATAAATGTGAAACAAGTTGCATCCGTTACTGGTTTTGTTCTCTTATATTCCTTTGCTTTATAGTCAAACATTCGAGTTGAACAAATTGAATTCTCAAACTCTTCTGTTGCGGAACAACCAATGAAATCACCATTCACCATCATCATTTGATAGAACTCTGGTGATATTGTTGACATTGGGAAATTGGGAAAGTTTGAACCAAGCATTTCGAATTGACCAATATAGTGAGGATTTCTGAAGACTGTACATTCGATTGGTCTTTCAGGAATAAGCACATAAGATTCATGAGATTGCTGGAGTTTGATACTGATGTTTGATCTTACTCCCATGGCGTTCGCTTTTGTTTGGAATGATTGTGTGTCAATTCTTTCTGCTTTCATGACATACAGAGTCTTCGAATATGTGTTGAAGAGGGATTGTTTTGTTGCATCAGTGATTTGATATCCGTAACAAATTGTTGAGACTTTGTCAACTGATGAAGAAGTAACAGAGCAAGTGAAACTTATGGCTCCAACCTCAGCGACTGTACTGGCGGGTGGAGCATAACTCCTTTATTGTAAGCTTTCAGTACTGGATTTCTATCTGTGTAAATTCCTGTGTTACTGGAGAAAAGTCCCCATCAGACATCAAGAGCATGTTGGTTTGATCCGACATACTTGTCAAGTCTTTATCTGGAAACAATTCACGGCAACCTTGTGAAGATTTTCGAATGACAGTCGAATGTTGAATTGGACAATACACAAGTGAATCAGTTGTCAAGTGAAATCTTAAACGTAAATTACCAAAGATTGAATTGGGATATTGATCAAATGTACTCAATGGAAGTAGATTCACAAATGGAATAACCAAAGGAATTGTCTTTGTGAGTTTATTTGTGGATTTATTGACGGGAACATAGTAGAATCCGCACACACTCTGATCCATTCTCTGAACATTTTCCCAAAGACTGTAGCAGTGCTTCATATTGTTTTTCTCTTCGTACGACTTGAATGTGTGATACAGAAATGATTCGTGAACATGATTATTCTGAAGTGAATTGTCAATAATGTTTCCATGACTGTCGACGAGTCTCATGTCTCGAATTGCATCTGAGGATGATTTGTATCCGACGAATATTCCAGATAGTCCGACGTACTCTCCTGTTTCACTACTCGTATATGAATATGGAACAGTAATCGTGAGATCAATTCGCAAATGACTCTTCATAAATTCAGTAACATCATGACCGTCATAGCACAATGGAACTTCAATCTCATCTCCGATTCTGCATGGCATTGGAGGATTTGTAGGATGCACTTCTTGGATGGAGTAGATGTGAGGTTCTGAATCCCACTGTTTCGGCAGATATGATTGCACTTCGATTTGCTCAATTAATGTCGATGTTGGTTTGGATTGATTTGATCTGATACTTCTCATTTATAGAAAAATAAAAAATACAATATCAATAATTTCTTTTACTGTTTTGTCTCTACATGATTCCCAAATCTTTGTGTAACGCCTTCAGTGTTTGATTTGGATAGTATTCGACTCTTGGTTCACCATTGCTGCATCGTAATACCCACCACGTTGTTGCAGTAGTTGCTAATATTGGTGCTGGAGGATGAGTAAATGTTGTCATATCACCACCACTTTGACTTGGGTCGTAAACATTGTAGTATGTGTCAAGACTGCCTTGATATATTGGTTGAGATCTCAAAGTGACTGGAACATTCTGACCTCTGGAACTGATCGAATCATTGCAGTTCGTTGGACATCCACTTCTCTGTGTGGAGAAGCACAAGAGGAAGTCAGTGTTGTCATGAATCGGTCGCACTCTTGTCATTGTTTCACGAGGATATGTTCCGTCACCAGTGAGTTTCTCTTCAACGAGAGAATCTGTAAGTGATCGCTCCAAATCATCTGGAACAGTGAGGTATGAATCAAGGTTGAGAGTCGACAATGCGAACTGGTAGAAACGAGCTCCAATAGTTGTGGTTGGTTGTTCTGGATAGTACTTGTTGAGTAGATTCACTTGGATATTCTTCTGCATTGGATTGTGGAAACAAGTGATTTCATTGTCGTAGTGACGAAAGAGAAGCATAATATCCTTGGCATTAACGAGAACCATTTGCTGAGTACAATCAATTCCTGTTGCCGTTGGTGTCTTCTGAAATGGATAGAATGAGATCTTCTCTGCTGGAATTGTTCCTGGTCGATTCTGATACATCTGCTTCAGATTCTCTTTCGCAATGTCTTTAATATTGTATCCAGAACTCATGCAATACACATCATCAATTTGATAATCAAGAATGTTCAATGATATATATTGATCCACGTATACAGGTTCTGTTGTCAGGACATTGGCTGTAGTCATAAAAGCGTCTTTTATAACCGATGGTTGGAGAAATGATTGACCAATTTGAACGAAATTCTTGGTACATGAGGTTACGAGATTATTCAGAAAAAAGGGACGGTGTTGAATAGTACTTTGAATTGCTCCTTTTATATTTGGTGCTGCTGCTGTTCCAGTAACGAGGGATGATAGTGTATTTTTCAATGTCAGTTCAGGATTCACAGGGCAGCAGACAAAAGCATCCTCATTGATGTACACACTCAATTTCAGATCTCCGAAGAGACATCGTGGATAGTCAGTCATACCTGAGAAAATGAGAAGATCTTCAAGATTGATTGACACACGGATTGGCACATCAATACTGTCACATAAAGTACTAGTGACTTTGAATCCTGTGAAGTCTGATATTGGAATATAAACACCAGCAACAGATTCATCATGATTCCAAGCATTTTGCCACGGAGTGTGACAATGTTTTCGATTCTCTAATTGACTCTTCGGTTTGATCATATTGTAAATGTGCGATTCCATGGATACTTCATTTGTTGTTGTACTGATGATTCTCTGATTGTTGTGAAGAACAGTAAGACTCCGAAAGATGGATGCTGAATGCTTGAGTCCAACAAAGATGAATATTCTCTCATTCATCAAAGATCCACTTTTTCCAGTTTCCCATTGCCAATTATTGAGTTTCAATGTTGCTGTCATTGTGAACGTAATGAATGAATCATCAATTTGACAAATATCCTGATTCCCAGTCAATGGAATAATTATTTCCTGTCCCTTGTAGAAGCGTGAATTCTCTGATGGTTTCAATTCCTGAATGGAAGTACTGTGAGCACCATCGTTCAAGAGGTAATTTATGTGATGTTCAGACATTAATTGCTGTTGTATCTGTCCAATATCGTCTCGTGTATATTTTACATTTCCTGTTGTATTTCCAGTCAGTGATGATGCTCCAGTTCTTTTGTTTGTCAGATGTGTTATATGCGAGTTCATTTTATCAAAAATAAAAAAACAATAATGCTTATTTCTTTTTCAGTTTCTTCTTCTTTGTTTTCGGTTTCAGCTTTTCTTCCAGTTTCAGTATTTCTCCTCTGAGTTTGTTCGCCACTGAAGTGTTTCCTGCATTCATTGCTTGCTCATACTGAGCCATCTTTTCTGCATGGATTTGCTGATCCGATTTCACATCTGGAATCATCTCAACACCTGTCTGTGCAACCTTCGAAATCAATGGTCCAACAAACGGAATTAGGTTCAGAAATGGAGCTCCAACTCTAAGTATGTTTTTGCCAACTGCTGCTAATTTTGATAACCAACCTGGTGCCATTTATGTAAAAATAAAAAACAAGAACACAAACAAATTATAATCCTTTGAATTGAATTTTAGAATTTGACGATTGAGGAATGTCATCCTTGGAATAGCGTCCATTTCGCGGAGGTTCATAATCTCTCGCCCTGTGAGGGTTCGAAGCCTCTGGCGAGACAATCATCTGTTGTTGTGGTGCTCGATTGATTGCTTTGTTTTGTTGGTACACATCCATCATTCCGCCTAAGCCACTCAGGATTCCTCCTGCTGTTTGTCCAAACTTGTTGTTTGTCTGTGAGAGAAGTCCACCTCCAACCTGAAGCAGTGATGGAGCTAATGGTTTGATGAATTGAAAGAACTGTTTGCCGATATTTTTGAGTTTGTTGAAACTTCCTGGTGCCATTTATAGAAAAATAAAAAATACAATTCATTAATTTTTCTAACGAGGAATTGCCTTTGTCAATGAAATTCCATAATTGAGAATGGTATTGTAAGCTTCATTGAAGGCAATGCTCATGTCTTTGCCACCAACAAGGATCTTGAAAATGGTTCGAAAGATTGGGAGTTTATTCAGACATAGGCACTTATAGTAGTAAAATAACCCGGCGAGGGTAAAATAACCCGGGGTGAAAACCCCCTTTTTTGGATCCCTCTTTCCGTCCATCCCATATTTCTCGGAACCAAAATTTTTTTGGGTCCCACTTTTTTTTCCATAATGTTTGTCTCAACTCCGAGTATCCATCAAGGTAGAAATCGAACCTCCAAAATAGGATTCTGGGCCGGGGGTGCCTATTTCGGAACCATATTTTGGCCTATTTTTGACCCATTTTTGGCTCCTAAATAGGAGGTCCTTAACATTTAAGCTTAGAGGATCAGAACTTCACGACCACTTTTCTCCACGCCTGTTCAAAATTTTTCTTTCTCGTTTCATTTCTGGTTGTTTGGGATGTTTTTCTCTCGAAATCACAATTTTTGAAAAATGAAAAATCCTGGGGGGACCTGGGTGGAAATTCAGGGTCAAAACTGATTTCCCTGTATACAAAGCTTAGTGATCTGAAAACTTGTTTTGATCATATCTCCACAACCAGACATAGTTCCGACATGAAGTTTTCACCAATATGGATGTTTTGTTGGATTATATTTTTTTCTGAAAATTTTGAAAATTTTCGAAGACCTCCTATTTTAGCGTCTTTGATAGTTTTCGTGGTTTTCTCAGAATCAACCCCAACTGCTCTCCTCCCAAGCACGATTCTAACCAATTTGAGCTTTTGGATTCGATTCTGATTGTGTTCGCATCCTTTTAATGAAATTTGGAGACGGGTGCATCATCCCATGTCAAGTGACAGCTCTCCTTTCCGAACCGAAGGCCAAAAACCCACAAAAAGAATCTCAACTGCCGCAAAGGGATTTTTCTCAAAATTTTCAGAAAAAAATATAATCCAACAAAACATCCATATTGGTGAAAACTTCATGTCGGAACTATGTCTGGTTGTGGAGATATGATCAAAACAAGTTTTCAGATCACTAAGCTTTGTATACAGGGAAATCAGTTTTTGACCCTGAATTTCCACCCAGGTCCCCCCAGGATTTTTCATTTTCAAAAAATTGTGATTTCTGAGAGAAAACATCCCAAAACAACCAGAAATGAAACGAGAAAGAAAAAATTTTGAACAGGCGTGGAGAAAAGTGGTCGAAGTTCGGATCCTCTAAGCTTAAATGTTAAGGACCTCCTATTTAGGAGCCAAAAATGGGTCAAAAATAGGCCAAAATATGGTTCCGAAATAGGCACCCCCGGCCCAGAATCCTATTTTGGAGGTTCGATTTCTACCTTGATGGATACTCGGAGTTGAGACAAACATTATGGAAAAAAAAGTGGGACCCAAAAAAATTTTGGTTCCGAGAAATATGGGATGGACGGAAAGAGGGATCCAAAAAAGGGGGTTTTCACCCCGGGTTATTTTACCCTCGCCGGGTTATTTTACTACTATATCAGACAGGTCATCCAGTTCAATCACCACATCATTGATCCCAGTGAGTGTCGCAATCAGTGCACATAAATCACTTTGGTTTGTGATCAGTTTCTTCGATGGTTCAATGAGGTTATTCAGTAGTTTCTTTTCACATGCAAATGCATTCTTGTAAACTAGCAATAATTGATCTTTGAATGCTGCTATATTCGAAGTGTATTCTCTCAGTGGTATTGAACGACTTTGAATTGGAGCTGATGGATAGATCTCAAGTGGCGGTGGATCATATGTACCTGGAACATTCTCAAGTTCAACGTTTGCCCCTTGTTCATTGCGATCTTCTAACTTTAATCTTCCAGAAGTTGCTCCTTTATTGTCGATGATGACATTGTTGGTGATTGACGTTGGAACTGATGAAGAACTTGTGTGTTTCGTAAATTGACAACTTAGAATTGGCTGCATCACTTTCTATAATAATAAAAAAATATATATTTATGTTTTTAATCACTCATATCTTTCTCCAAGTGTGCGAATCGAGCATATTCCGGCATATATCCTGTTTGGTATTGACCCACATCTCTTGTTCGGTACGCTGCAGTTGTCTGTTCGTTCACAAATGTTGAGATGTTTGCTGAATAACGACCAAGGAAAGTTTGCAAATCTTCTGTTTTTGTGATGATTTCGAGAAACTGTGGATGAATTTGTTCCTTAAACGCTTTTCTTGCTTTCGTTCTCTGATGATCTGGATTGGAACTGATGAAACCTTCAACATAATCTTCAAGCCACTGATCCCACATCTTTGATGCAACTTTAGACTGAATGGAATTGAAAACCATATTGTCCAACACTCCTTTCCCAGTGTCTGCAGGTTGTTCTCGACTGGCTCGATACAGCTTCAAAGTATCATTCATAAATTCACCAACAGCTTTCTTCATTATTGCATAAGGTTGTTGTGATCGTTGTGCTTGCATTTCTTGGTAGTTGACTTCACGATAGTTTCCTGGTAAATCGTATGTTCCAGTTTTGAGGAAGTTGTTGTGTGCAGCTTTGATTCTTCTTCCATGATCTTGACGAAATGATGAGTATGAAGTTTGTCTTCGCATATCTGGTGTTGGATTCATTGAATAGTATGTCTCGACGACAGGTCGACTGTTGTATGATGCAAGCATGAAACCATTTGCTGCAACCAGATCTCCATTGTCTCTATCGTAGACCATCACATCAGGCACTTTTCCATGTTTCTCCATTTCCACTCTCCAGTTTTGTCCAGTCCTTTCAATGTATTCCAAAGCTGATGGAACACTACTGAGTGCAGAATTGAATTTGGTGCGAATGTCATCATCAGCATAGATTCTTTTCATTGCATCCAAAGCCCCCTGATCATATCTCAGTTTCGGTTTCTTCGCTGGTGCTTTTCTCTTGGCGGGAATGTATTGTATCTTCGACATTGTGTTTTCATACAAAATAAAAAATCCAAAACTATATTTTAATTAGAGAGAAATCATAAATGAAAAGAACGAATTCCATTCTGAGGGCACAGCCCGTATCTTCAACAACAAAACCTTTGGTTTCGCGGAGGGTGGAACCCTCTTCTCTTACAGCATATGTGAATGTAAAACTGAGTGAAGCATCTAGTAGGAATGTTTCTCATGAAGTTCAATCACAGATTCATCCCGACCTAAATTTCAATCGCAACAGTGTTAATGTCCTCGTTGGTAACAGAGGAAGTGGAAAAACATTCAATGCTCTTCGAGAGGTTGCCAAGCTCCAGAATGTTCAAGTTCGGAATGAACTATTCCATTTGTTTGTCTTCGTCACTGATAAGAACATTGATCCAACCTTCGACAAATTCAAACCAATACTGAACGTACCTTTTGTGAAAGTCAAATATGAAGATGCACTACCGTTTCTGTTGGAACTCTCTGAATCAAAAGCAGCCTATGAAGAGATCATTGACAATCAGTGGCAAGACAGAATTACTGATGAGTGTCGAGAGGATCTCTTTGACTCACTTTACATTGATGATTTCTCAGTGAAGAATCTCCAAACGATTATCCTCTTGGATGACTGTCGCAGAATTCTTGGGGAACGTAGAACATCCAAAAATAGAATGACAATGATGGACCTATTATTGGAGAATCGACAACCGAAATTCACATTCTTTCTGACGATGCATGAGCTGTTCAGTTTGTCAGCAGATATGAAGTCAAACATTGATTCGATGTGGATCTTTGGAGGATTCAACAAAGAACGAATCAGTAGAGTGTATCCTCAGTTGAACTCACCAATTGATATTCGACACTTCTGGAATGTCTACCAAAGGAAACAAAAATGTGAAGCAGTCATTCTTCGATACAATACAGATGGAGTTGCTCTGACAGAGATCAACAAAGAAGGTTTAATCCGGACTGTCCGTTAACTCTTGGATAAGGTTTCCAATGGTCTCGTCAAGACTTCGAAGCCTCATGCTGAGAGTATCTGTCAACGTTCGAATTGATTCTTCAATGTCTGATAATCTTTGGTCAATCGAGAGTGAATTAGGAGGAGTGGAAGCATCAACGTATCGTTTCCTCAGTGCAATCTCACCTCCTATTGTTGTGATTCTGTATCCATCAATTCTGATTAACCGAATAAGTTTCTGAGAGATATAGGGTGGTGGTTGAGTAGTTGATAAGAATAAGTGTAGGGAAATAGGTGGCATAGACAAGGGTGATTGGGCATAGGTGAAAAGATAGGTTTGGGGGAAAGAGGTGAAGAGACAAGGATGATTGGGCATAGTGAAGAGATTGGGAGGGGTGAAGGAGGCATTGATGAGGGGGCATTGATGTTGGGATATTGATGAGTGGCATTGTTGAGTGATATTGATGAGGGGGGCATGATTGTGTGGACATGGTTGAGTGGCATTGATGAGGTGGCATGGTTGAGTGGGGTATTGATGAGGAGACATTGATGTTGAAATACGTGTCATGAGTGGAAATGTGGGTTGGTGAAGAGACATGATTGAGGAGACATGATTGTGTGGACAGTGTTGATTTGACATTGTTGAGTGGGCATTGTTGAGGAGACATGATTGTGTGGACATTGATGACTCAGGAGCTGATGTGCGTATTACATATCGAGATTTGTGTTTTGGAAAAGGGGATTGGGGTGGAATAGGTGAACAGGATTTGTTGAATGGACAGCATTGACAGTGGAATTGGTGTGAGGAATTGGTGGTTGTTCATAAGTGTTATTGGTGTCAACGTGTCAATGGAAAAATCGGGACTTTTATTTTGTTTATTTTTTGGGAGGTCCACAGGTCCACAAGTCCACATGTCCACTTTGTACAAAATGGTTAAATACAATAAATCAATATTTTTTATTTTTATCTTTGTCAACTGTGAAAAAATGCTCACTGGTGAAAAGTCCACAGAGCAGAGGCATGGTGAAATGGAGTGACATTGTTGGAAAAGAATATATTGACAGATCAATTGGCATAAGGAATTGATGAGTCTTCACTAGTGCGATTGGTGTCAACGTGTCAATGGAAAAATCGGGTATTTTATTTTATTTATTTTTTAGGAGGTCCACAGGTCCACAAGTCCACATGTCCACAGAAATGTCTATATACAATCAAATCACTATACTCTATGTGTCTCTTTTTCAACTGGCAATAAAAAATATCCACAGGTCCACATGTCCACATTGGTAGGGGCATGGGAGAATAGTAGGCTATTGTTGGAAAAGAATATATTGACAGATCAATTGGCACGATCATTTGGGGGTTGTTTCCTAATGCTATTGGTGTCAACGTGTCAATGGAAAAATCGGGTATTTTATTTTATTTATTTTTTAGGAGGTCCACAGGTCCACAAGTCCACATGGCCACAGACATGGGTATATACGAACAAATCATTATACTCTATGTGTCTCTTTTTCAACTGCCAACCAAAAATATTCACAGGTCCACATGTCCACTGACTAGTTAGAATTTAGATGGATATTTTTGAAAGAACTTTTTTGGGCTCAAAGCTGGCATATTACATAAATCAGTTTTGTGTTTGTGGACTTTTACTTTGATTCCACAATTTTCTTCATATTTTAGATTGACTGTTGACAAAGATAATAAAGAAGATATTGGTTTGATTGTATGAGGTCATTTTTGATCATTGCTCACAGCTGGAATATTACATTTCTCATTTTTAATTATGTGGACTTTTTACTTTTGATGCCACAATTTTCTTCATATTGTATAATGACAGTTGACAAATATAAAAATAAAAGATATTGATTTGAATGTAAAAAGCCATTAATGTGACGTATTCAGTGTGCAATGTGGACATGTGGACTTGTGGACCTGTGGACCTGTGGATTTATAAACAAAATAAAAGTCCCGATTTTTCCATTGACACGTTGACACCAATAGCACTAGTGAAGACTCATCAATTCCTTATGCCAATTGATCTGTCAATATATTCTTTTCCAACAATTGATGTGCATTTGAGCGTGCCTCTGCTCTGTGGACTTTTGGACTTGTTGGTATTTTCGATTGACAGATAAACAAATGTGCAGGCTTCTGATTTGATCCCAGTGATCCCAGTCGGATCTGATCCCACTAAATACCTACAATACCATTTCGTTTCTTTCATTTCAAAAAAGTCTTCTTATATATGATATTTGAATGGAAAAAAAAGTAAAAAGGAAAATGGTCACTTCATAGATCATGAAAATGCAAACTTTGGGTGCTGCTGTTTCAGTTTGTTCTACAACAATAATTATAAAAACAAGTCGATAATGCGTTATTATGTCTTCTTTGATGGTTTTTTCTCACTGACTAAAGTCAATGAAGGGAATACATCGAAAAAAGAAGTGTTGGTGATTGTGATCGTGCGTGTTTTTGGGAAATAAGAGCTGTCTGAAATATTGAAGAGCATTATGTGAAAACAAGAAGTGAATTGAACATGATTAATGAAGTGATAATGAGAAAATCTCAAAGGAAAAGAGTTGAAATTTGATCTCAGTCCAAATTTAGGCACTGACATCAATTGATCCCAGTTTTACCTATTTTGATGGGACTACTCAGATGCCTGCAAATGTGTGCAATATTGATACTCCGACATGATCTGACAGCTTACAAAGAAACATATATGATGTGGACTTTTACCTTTTGATACCACAATTTTCTTCATAATATATAATGACAGTTGACAAATATAAAAATAAAAGATATATTGTTTTGATTGTAAAAAGCCATTAATGTGACGTATTCAGTGTGCAATGTGGACTTGTGGACTTGTGGACCTGTGGACCTCCTAAAAAATAAATAAAATAAAATACCCGATTTTTCCATTGACACGTTGACACCAATCGCACTAGTGAAGACTCATCAATTCCTTATGCCAATTGATCTGTCAATATATTCTTTTCCAACAATGTCACTCCATTTCACCATGCCTCTGCTCCGTGGACTTTGGGATATTGACCCAATGACACCAGTCTGCTTTCAAAAATATATCTGATCCTTAGATCTCATCGTCAGTGTTTTCTTCGTCAACGTCTGCATGAATTGCTGCTTGTCTCAAAAGTGCAGCATATTTAGGATCGATAAAGTAACAGAACGTTTGCTTTCCATTAATTCTTTTCTGTTTAACTGTACAATGCTCATGTAAGTCCATCTGAAATGTCTTGAGCTTTTTGTAGTATTCAGGCATCAGTTCAGCCGCATAGGAGCGAGGCATTCCTTTCTCCAATTCGTCAATGTGTTCCAGGCAAAAGTCTCCAATTGCTGATCTAGACACCTCCTGGAGTAGACATCTTGCATCTGTGTTTGGCAATTGTCTTGGATTGAATTTAGAAATGTCCCTTTGTCTGAAGTAGGTCAACAAATGTGAGTAGAATTCAGGAGAGAATGAGCGAATGAGGTTTAGGAAATAGTTGGCATCATCCTTACGTTTATTGGACACTTTGCACACGCAGTAACGTCTATCGTCGACTTCAATCTTTACTGGATATGCGTTGTTTGTACAGAAGATTAGATTGGCTACATTCTCGGCATCACGACGAGCGATTCCTTTCTCGTTTGCTCTGAAACTTGTATCTGATATTATGGATTTGAGAGCATCAAAATTGGACATTCTTTCCTCACCAGCATTCTTCAGTTCATTGCAGACAATCAGCATCTTTCCCTCAATCACTGTATTGAATGTACCACATAGTTCCTGAATATCGGTTATATTTGGAGCAGAGTATCCACGCATTAGTTCACAGAGCACATTGGTCCACACATTCTTGCCAATTCCTTGCATTCCCTTCAAGATTATGACAGACGCTGTCTTCTGACCTGGATTCTGAATGACGAATGAAATCCAATTCAAGATGAAGTTGTACAATTCGTCACTGTTGTCGGAAATTATCTCTTTGGTGAAATCCAAGAATGGTTGAACAAGCTCATTGTTTACTTCATCAACGAATGGGTATTTGTATCCTTGAAATAGTGAGAACATTTCTGGATTGTCACTGATGAATCGAATGCCATTGACCATAAAACGATTGCGATTGTCCTCGAATAAGCTTTGGCAATTGAATACTTTCACTTTCTTTGGATCCTCGTTTGGTATGGTCACTTTTATTGATTTCAACAATCTTAGGACATTGCTTTCTTTCTGAACATTGACGCAGTAGCAGAGATCAAGCGAACTGTATTCTTTCACAATGCAAAGCAACGATACTTCAATACAGCGAAGAACTTTCAGCAGATCTCTCAGAACTTCCTTTTCTGAATTGTATTCTTTATTCGTGGCCTTTTTTTCTGATCGTAGAGAAGTCAAATGGAGACAGAAGATCAATTTTGTCTTTGTATGGCTCATCATTGCTTTGTTCAAGGCATTGGTCCTCCTCGGATTCATCAATGCTGTCAAATACATCTGAGACATCGTAGTCTGTGAGAGGAATAACGAGTTCATTATTGTAGTATTTCTCGTTGTGGATTCGAATGATTTTGACGAGTACTCCTGGATGCGAAATATTTGATGCGTATCTGATTCTTTGAGCATCCCAATTCATTTTTGTATTCTCTGTTAATGTATTGTGAGCATAGACGTCTTGGTACGTTTGGTCCAGCATCTCGTCAGTGAATCCATCAATTTGTCGCAATGAATTGAGTCCAGCAAACAATGGCAACAGGGAGACTTCATCCTCGAGTGAACGAGAGCCAGAATCATTGTGGATTGTCAGTCCTGTCAATCCTTTTCTGATTACCTCTGCTTGCTTCAAAGAATACTGTTGAATTGAATCACTGTCGAATGTAGGAACTTTTGGACCCTCTGTCTTTGGAGGCTTGACTGATGGCTTCTTATCTGATGGAATTGGCTTCAATGCAATGCACAGATTGGACAGTACATCCGACAATGATGCCAGTTTGAAGAGCTGATTAAAATCATTCAATGTTGAATATGTATGGATTGTATTCTTGCCTTCGACCTTCCTTTGCACTCTTGATTTTGGTTGCACAATCCAGCGCAGATTGGAGTCTACACAAGCGAACAAATCCACATCGTATTGCTCAGTTTTCTTTACCTTCACCATTGAATTCTTTTCCAGTTTGTATCCGTCAATATCGCAGTAGATGTGAAGGCCACCAGAACCAGTCACGACTAATCCGACATTTTTAGGTAGTACATCAATCACTGATTGTCTGATTTTGGTTTTGGTTTCTTCATTAGCATCCTTATTCAAGACGTCAATGTCCACGACTGCTAGATTGGTCACATGTGCAATATTTATCGCTGTTCCTGTCTTTCTGTTTCCAGCATTATCGGTTGAAGCACCTTCGCTATATTTCTTGTAGTCATATATTGGTACTTCATGAGCTCTCAAACGATCATTCAAAGATTGTATTTCGACTGGAGTGCCGTTGAACAATGCTTCGAAATGATCGTCGATCAATCCAGGATTAATGGCACAAATGTCATTGACTTTTTTGTCTTCAACTTTTGTGTTCATTCTTTCTAAGGAGATAAAATATTAGATTTTAAAAAAAGTTAAGCGTTTGTTTTTTCTGACACCCACAATTCACTGATATTTCGATCAGAACGCACCAGAATAACGTGCACACTCTCCCCATGCATCTGTGGCATCGGTGGATTGTTCTGGCCATTTTTGATTTTTTCACTTTTTTTCACCTCCATATGTGAAAATTACAAAAAACTGATTTTTTCCAAATTAACCTTATTTTTTGAGACCATCCAAAAGTGTACTGGCAAGGTTAATATCGGTCTGGTGAACTTATTTATGATGTGTTTCGAGTGATCTGAGAAGTATTTCGGGGGTTATGGGTGATCTCAAAATTAACGCTGTTTTATTTTTTATCGATTTTTTTAATATGTATATGATGAGGAGATCCAGACAAAGTTTGAAAAATACAATTTTGAGCTTCGACCATACAAACCTCTTCCAAGGTCAATCCCGATCTGCTGAGTTCATTTCTGATGTTTTCAGAGTGATCTGAGCATTAGTTCGGGAGTTATGGGTGATCCAAAAACAAACGTTAAACTTTTTTCAATTTCTAATTTTTTAATTTGTATATGAAGAGGAGTTCCAGAACAAGTTCAAGTATTGAGCCCTCGACGTAATGTTCCAAGATACTCAGGCAAAATGGTGCCCTGGTGACTGATGCGCAGAACGATTTGGAGGTTGGATTGGAGACGGATGATCGAAAGATTGTCCCCGGGGGTTCATGTTGGCAGCACTTAGATGTGCCCGTAAATCATGCCCACCCAAGACTTAACCCTTCAAAGACTTCGCCAGCAGCAGTCATTTAGAAGGATCGCGATAGAACGATCCCCAAAGGAGTATCGGGGTGTCTATAGGAAGCTCGTACGAACGTGGGAAGGCTCTTCTCGACGGTTATTTTTGTTTTTTTATTCTCCAATAAAAGCAAACGAAAATGAATCGACAAAAATACAACTCACATATGATTGATAAAATGATTGATCACAATCAATCGACGATCAAAGAGAATGCAGCCGCTATTGAGACAATCCAGAATGTTGTGCAACCAGATGGATCAATCACTTGTTCAAGTCTTACAACACCAGATATTAAAGGATTGATCAATGTGAATGGAGCGAAATGGAATATATCAGAGGGAACTCTTCCAAAGTATCCTGGAACATATCCATCATCAACATTTAAATCTGGCATTTCAATCTCACAATCGATTGCCGAAGCATCAGGAATTCAGTTCAATGGTGATGGCATTATTATGTGGTCTCCCTGTGACACACCAGCTTTGTATTACTACGATGAGGACAATGGTTCAGGAGTGTTTTCAATATCACCAACTGGAAGTTTTTCTCAACTGTCAGACAGAAGAGTCAAAAGGAATATTGTTCCATATCCTAATGTTCTTGAACAACTGAATAAAGTGGAAATTGTGCAGTATCAGTTCAACACATTCGACTCGAAGATAAACAAAGTGACAAAACAAATGGAGAATGAGACGGATGAAGAACACTTGAAGAACTGCAAAGAGAAATGTGAATGTCTGAAGAAGGAAAGTGAGAAGAAACACATTGGTGTGATTGCCCAGCAGATCCAAGAAATATTCCCCGAAGTTGTGAATGATTCCAATCCAGATTGTCTTCAAGTTGATTATGCAGAACTCTCTTGCTTCTGTATCAAAGCCATTCAGGAATTATCCTCTATTGTCGGACAACAACAGTCAATCATAAATGAACTGATACAGAAATATAATGCACTGATCGACACAATGACTAGTACTCCAACATGAGATCAACCAGAAATTCATAATACTCTTTGGTTATTTTTCCATTGATTGTCTCTGTTGTTTCCATCTCTATTGATTCACCAGAACTGTCCTTGAACCAGATCTTCACAATTGATTGTCGAGTGCTTAGTTCCCACTTCTTTCGCTTTGCAATCTGTTCGTTACAGAAGGCAACATATGAATCATTGTGAGCATCAGTCTGGATCCAATCACCGTGGATTGTAATGTGCTGTGGAATATCCTTTGAAATGACTGTTGTTGAACTATTAATTTCCTCCCTCACATGGATGAGTTTGCAGTCAAGGAAGTAGAGGTATTTTTGTTTTCTAGAATTGGTAAAATCATGAGGGAATTGAGCAGTGTGAGAATTCTGAATTGAGAAATAACGTTTCACCATTTGTGATTTCTACAAAAATAAAATATCACATTTGTTCTATTCAATAACCTCTCTTCACTTCTTCATATGCTTCTTGGAGTCGACGATCAATGACATATCGCACTCGTGGTTGTCCATTTTCGATCCAGAACAGCCAGTATGTAGCTTGATGTAGTGCGAGAATTGGTGGAGGAGGACCTTCTGTCGTTGATGTGAAATATGGATCGAGTTCACCTTGTTTGATTGGTGTTCCTCTATAGACAATATTGACTGATTCTGCTGTCGAAATACCTTCTTCACCACCAGCGATTTCACTTCGATCTGTTGGAACCATAAATGTGAAACAAGTTGCATCTGTAACTGGTCTTTTTCTCTTGTAGTCAACTCCTCTGTCATGAAATACTCGAGTGGAACAAATTGAATTCTCAAACTCTTCTGTTGCGGAACAACCAATGAAATCTCCATTCACCATCATCATTTGATAGAACTCTGGTGAGATTGTTGACATTGGGAAATTGGGAAAGTTTGATCCAAGCATTTCGAATTGACCAACGTATTGAGGATTTCTGAAGACTGTACATTCGTTTGGTCGTTCTGGGAATAAGCACATCAGATTCATGAGATTGTTGAGTTTGATACTGATGTTTGACCTCACTCCCATTGCATTCGCTTTTGATTGGAATGACTGTGTGTCAATTCTTTCAGCTTTCAGAACATATAAAGTCTTTGTGTAAGTGTTTATCAGAGATTGCTTTGTTGCATCAGTCATTTGATATCCATAGCAAATCGAAGTGACTTTATCAACTGATGAAGAAAGAACAGTGGAAGTGGTTGGCGATGTAGCGATATATTTCACAGTACCTGATGATGCCGGTTGAAAATATTGAATTCGTTGAACTGGATTCCCGATTTGTGTAAATTCTTGAGTCAATGTCGAGAAGTCTCCATCGTACATTAATTCTGTTTGGGATTGAGTTGACAGAGTTGATATCGATTTACTTGGATTTTGATCGATACTGTTTTCAAGTGTTTTCCTTACGATTGTAGAAACTCGAATAGGACAATACACAAGTGAATCTGTTGTCAAATGAAATCTCAATCGGAGATTACCAAAGATGGAATTCGGATACTGATCGAAAGTACTTAATGGAAGTAAATTTACAAATGGAATGACCAGTGGAATCGTAAATGTGATGTTAGAAGAAGCAGCATCGACTGGACAATGGTAGTATCCACACACACTTGGATCCATTCTCTGAACATTTTCCCAAAGACTGTAGCAATGCTTCATGTTGTTTTTCTCTTCATGTGACTTGAAAGTGTGATACAGAAACGATTCGTGGATGTGATTATTCTGAAGTGTATTATCAATGATGTTTCCTTGACTGTCGACGAGTCTCATATCTCGAATTGCATCTGATGTTGATTTAAATCCGTAGAACATTCCATACATTCCAACATATTGCCCAGATGCACTCGTTGGTTTCGAATAAGGAACAGTAACTGTGAGATCGATACGCAAATGACTCTTCGCAAACTCAGTCACATCATGTCCGTCATAGCACAATGGAACTTCAATCTCGTCTCCAATTCTGCAAGGCATAGGAGGATTAGTTGGATGCACTTCTTGAATAGAATAAACGTGGGGCTCGGAATCCCACTGTTTTGGCATGTATGATTGGACTTCGATTTGCTCAATTAATGTCGATGTTGGCTTTGATTGATTTGCTCTGATACTTCTCATTTATAGAAAAATAAAAAATACAATATCATGATTTTCTTTTCCTGTTTTAAGATTTCAGTATTCCAAGTTCCTTGTGTAACGCTTTCAGTGTGTGATTTGGATAGTACTCAACTTTCGGTTCACCATTGCTGTATCGGAATACCCACCAAGTTGTTGCAGTTGTTGCTAAAATGGGTGCAGGAGGATGTGTAAATTTTGTCATAAAACCATCGCTTTTATCAATTTGCTGACTTGGATTTAGAACATTATAGTACGTGTCAATCACTCCTTGATAAATTGGCTGAGATCTCAAAGTGACTGGAACATTCTGACCTCTGGAACTGATCGAATCATTACAGTTTGTTGGGCAACCACTTCTCTGGGTTGAGAAGCATAAAAGAAAATCAGAATTGTCATGAATTGGTCGTACTCTTGTCATTGTCTCATTGGGATAATTCTGATCACCAGTGAGTTTCTCTTCAACGAGAGAATCTGTAAGTGATCGCTCCAAATCATCTGGAACAGCTAGATAGGAATCGAGATTGAGAGTTGATAATGCGAACTGATAGAAACGAGCTCCAATAGTTGTAGTCGGTTGTTCTGGATAGTATTTGTTGAGGAGATTCACTTGGATATTCTTCTGCATTGGATTATGGAAACATGTGACTTCATTATCATAGTGACGGAAGAGAAGCATGATATCCTTGGCATTTACGAGAACCATTTGCTGAGTACAATCAATTCCTGATGGAGTCGGTGTCTTCTGAAATGGATAGAATGAGATCTTTTCAGCTGGAATTGTTCCAGGACGATCCTGATACATTTTCTTCAGATTCTCTTTCGCAATTTCTTTCATTTTGTATCCAGCACTCATGCAATACACATCATCAATGCGATAATCCATAATGTTGAGAGAAATGTATTGTTCATCAGGGGAAGGTTCCGAGGTAATACCAGTCGGATGTGTATATACACAATCTTGTTTTACTGCCATGATCTTAAATGATTGACCGATTTGAACGAAGTTTTTGTACATGGGTGGACGAGATACCCTCCTTCCAAAACCCGTCACTTTCCAAAACCCGTCACACATTTGACGGGTCATCTTTTTGTTGTTTCCACCTCTCATTTTCATCTCAATATTGTTTTTATTCAACTTTTTTTTGAAATGAAATCAATTGAAAACAAATTGAGAAAAAAGTCGGGATAGTAATACCTCCTTGTTCTGGTTAAGGTGATCAACCCTGAATTTTGTTGTGAGTGATCCTTCTCGACCAGTCATCGTACAGACCTCTCGTTTTCACTAAATCGAATGTTTTGGTGGAATTGAAGCTTTTCTGCCATTTTCATTCTTTTTTAAGCAACAGACATTTCCGTCCTTTCATCATTTTGCGCCCAACGATCAAAAATGCAACCTTTCAGTCACTACAACTTCTTCACTTGTCACAAATTTTTGTAAAAATCATTCGGAGAGCATCATCCTCTTGGTCAAATGATAATTTCTTCAAAAAAGTTAAGATAGATGCCAAATTTGTGTGAAAACTGTCGAAAACACGAGTTTTTGGAAAAAGTTGAGAATTAAGAGTTGTTCAGAAAAGAATGAAAATGGCAGAAAAGCTTCAATTCCACCAAAACATTCGATTTAGTGAAAACGAGAGGTCTGTACGATGACTGGTCGAGAAGGATCACTCACAACAAAATTCAGGGTTGATCACCTTAACCAGAACAAGGAGGTATTACTATCCCGACTTTTTTCTCAATTTGTTTTCAATTGATTTCATTTCAAAAAAAAGTTGAATAAAAACAATATTGAGATGAAAATGAGAGGTGGAAACAACAAAAAGATGACTCGTCAAATGTGTGACGGGTTTTGGAAAGTGACGGGTTTTGGAAGGAGGGTATGGAAGGAAGGTTGGACGATCACGATTACAATATAGTGCGTCAAAAACCCGGTCTTTGTCAGAAACCCGGACTTTTTTCTCCAAGATCGATCCCACAGACAACATTTCTCCGAACCCAAAATTTTTTGAGTCCCACTTTTTTTTTCGAAATGTTTGTCTCGACTCCAACTATCCATCGAGGTAGAAATCGAACCTCCTATTTAGGATCCCAGGACGGAGGTGCCTATTTAGGCACTTTTTTTGGCCCATTTTTTTGGCTCCAAAATAGGAGGTCCTTAACATTTAAGCTTGGAGGAGAAAAAATTGATGATCACATTTCTCCACGCCCGTTCAAAATTTTTCTTTCTCGTTTCATTTCTGGTGGTTTGGGATGGTTTTCTCTCGAAATGACAATTTTGAAAAATGAAATATCCTGGGGGGACCTGGGTGAAAATTTAGGGTCAAAACTGAGTTCCTGTATTATAAGCTTAGGATCATGAAAACTTGTTTTGATCATATCTCCACAACCAGACATAGTTTCGACATGAGGTTTTCACCAATATGGATGTTTTGGTGGATAGTGTATTTTTATGATTTTTGAGACTTTTCGATGACCTCCTATTTTGGCGTTTTTGACATTTTTCGAGCTTTTCTCAGAATCCCCCAACTCATCTCCCTCCAAGCACGATTCTATCAAATTTGATCATTTGGATTCGATTCTGATTGTGTCTGCACCAATATAACGCAATTTGGAGACGGGTACATCATCCCAAGTCAAGTGACAGCTATGCTTGCGCCCCCAGGTCAAAAACCCACAAAATTATCTCCAACTGCCGCAGGGGGAGTTTTTTCAAAAATTTCAGAAAAAAATATAATCCACCAAAACATCCATATTGGTGAAAACCTCATGTCGAAACTAGGTCTGGTTGTGGAGATATGATCAAAACAAGTTTTCATGATCCTAAGCTTATAATACAGGGAACTCAGTTTTTGACCCTAAATTTTCACCCAGGTCCCCCCAGGATATTTCATTTTTCAAAAAATTGTCATTTCGAGAGAAAACCATCCCAAACCACCAGAAATGAAACGAGAAAGAAAAATTTTGAACGGGCGTGGAGAAATGTGATCATCAATTTTTTCTCCTCCAAGCTTAAATGTTAAGGACCTCCTATTTTGGAGCCAAAAAAATGGGCCAAAAAAAGTGCCTACATAGGCACCTCCGTCCTGGGATCCTAAATAGGAGGTTCGATTTCTACCTCGATGGATAGTTGGAGTCGAGACAAACATTTCGAAAAAAAAAGTGGGACTCAAAAAATTTTGGGTTCGGAGAAATGTTGTCTGTGGGATCGATCTTGGAAAAAAAGTCCGGGTTTTTGACAGGGATCCGGGTTTTTGAGGCACTATAGACAATTGAACTTCGGATGGGTGGTAACTGTGTTGTGTGGTCACTGATCAATTTCGAGAGTGTATTTTTCAATGTCAGTTCAGGATTCACAGGACAACACACGAATGCATCTTCATTTATGTGAACACTCAATTTCAGATCTCCGAAGAGACACCGAGGATAGTCAGTCATTCCTGAGAAAATGAGAAGATCTTCAAGGTTGATTGACACACGAATTGGCACATCAATAGTGTCTTGAAACACTCCTGTTCCGGATGTTGTAGTGAAGTCTGATAATGGAATATACACACCAGCAACTGATTCGTCATGATTCCAGGCATTTTGCCAAGGTGTGTGACAATGTTTTCGATTCTCTAATTGACTCTTTGGTTTTATCATGTTGTAGATGTGAGACTCCATTGATACATCATTGTTTGTTGTGCTGATGATTCTCTGATTGTTGTGAAGAACAGTAAGGTCACGAAAGATTGATGCCGAATGTTTGAGTCCAACGAATATGACTATCCTCTCATTCATGTACGAGCCAATTTTACCTGCAGTTTGTTTCCAGTTGTTGACTTTCAGAGTTGATGTCATCGTGAACGTAATAAAGGAATCATCGATTTGACAAATGTCCTGATTCCCAGTCAGTGGGATGATTATTTCCTGTCCTTTATAGAATCGTGAATTCTCTGATGGTTTCAATTCCTGAATAGAAGTACTGTGAGCTCCATCGTTCAGAAGATAATTAATGTGATGTTCAGACATGAGTTGTTGTTGTATTTGACCAATATCATCTCGAGTGTACTTGATTGATCCAGTTGTATTTCCAGTCAATGATGATGCTCCAGTTCTTTTGTTTGTCAGATGTGTTATATGCGAGTTCATTTTATCAAAAATAAAAAAACAATATTGCTTATTTCTTTTTCAGTTTCTTCTTCTTTGTTTTCGGTTTCAGCTTTTCTTCCAGTTTCAGTATTTCACCTCTGAGCTTGTTCGCAACTGCTGTATTTCCTTCATTGATTGCTTGTTCGTATTGTGCCATCTTTTCTGCATGGATTTGCTTGTCCGATTTCACGTCTGGAATCATCTCAACACCTGTCTGTGCTACCTTCGAAATCAGTGGTCCAACGAAGGGAATGAGATTCAGAAATGGAGCTCCAACTCTGAGTATATTTTTGCCAACTGCTGCTAATTTTGATAACCAACCTGGTGCCATTTATGAAGAATAAAAATATTTGATTACAACATTTTTTATTGTCTGAATTGTATCATTGGATTTTGTGACATGTTTCCACCACCTCCAAGATATTGATTTACTGCTTGGTTTTCTCCATTCGATCTTCGAGATTGTTGGTATTCCCCCATCATTCCGCCTAATCCACTGAGGATTCCTCCAGCAGTCTGTCCGAATTTGTTGTTCGTTTGTGAGAGCAATCCACCACCTACTTGAAGCAATGTTGGAGCTAGTGGTTTGATGAATTGAAAGAATTGCTTGCCAATATTTTTGAGTTTGTTGAAACTTCCTGGTGCCATTTATGTAAAAATAAAAAATACAATTCATTAATTTTTCTAACGAGGAATTGCCTTTGTCAGTGAAATTCCATAATTGAGAATAGTGTTGTATGCTTCATTGTAGGCAATACTCATATCTTTTCCACCAACAAGGATCTTGAAAATGGTTCGAAAAACTGGTAGTTTATTAAGACATAGGCACTTGTCAGATAAATCATCTAATTCAATCACTACATCGTTGATTCCAGTGAGTGTAGCAATCAGAGCACATAAATCACTTTGGTTTGTGATCAGTTTCTTCGATGGTTCAATGAGATTATTCAGAAGTTTCTTTTCACAAGCAAAAGCATTCTTGTACACTAACAATAGTTGGTCTTTGAATGCTGCAATATTCGAAGTGTATTCTCGAAGTGGGAGTGAACGTGTTTGAATTGGAGCTGATGGATAGATCTCAAGTGGTGGTGGATCATAAAGACCTGGAACATTCTCTAGTTCAACATTAGCCACTTGTTCATTTCGATCTTCGAGCTTTGGTCTTCCAGATGTTGATCCTTTATTGTCGATGATGACATTGTTGGTGATTGACGTTGGAACTGATGAAGAACTTGTGTGTTTTGTAAATTGACAACTGAGAATTGGCTGGCATTTTAGGAAAAATAAAAAAGTCATAAATTCATTTTTGTTTTGATCAACTACTGAGATACATGACGTCAGTTTGACCTAGTGTTGCGTTTAAATTCTGTTCATTCGGAAGTGTGTCCAACACTCGAGGTCCTTTATAGTCAACTGGATTCCAGCCTCGCGCGAATGATTCGACTATATTTCCCCCTTGATTGAGAATTTCAAACACTGGAGCAATGAGGTCTTCTGGAGTGATATTATTGAGTTTAAGTAAATCAACACCAGCAGCTTTTGGAAATGGATAGGAATTCAAGCGTTTTGTTACAATCTTCATGAATGATTTCTTTTTCAGTAAACCATTTGGATCAGCATAGAAATTATAATCCCAAATGTCACTCAGAAATGGAATTAATACTCCTCGATTCATATGAGTTGTTAAACCTGAACGTATTTTTGCATAATCACCAAGAGAATACACGTTCAAAGCTTGGTTTGGTTGACCAGCTGTTTGACTTGAACATCGAATATTAAGGTGTTTCATAGCTTCACTCGCAATCAATGATGATACTTGAAAAGTGCTCATTTGCTCAGGTGGAATATCCGGATTGTCATTCCATATTTGAGTTTTCTTGTACTCTTTCCACTGTGCATCTATTCTCGGACGTTGATTCTGTTTAAATGAAGCATATTTTGTTTGTTTTCGTCCTTGTTTTGTTGGATTTGCAGCTGTCCAAGCATTTCGATACAAGTATTCACGTCTCTTAGCTATTTTACCACCATTCCAATATCGTTCAATGCCATTTTTGTCAGTCACAATCACATCGTCACTATAGCCATCTCCATCTCTGTCTTCAACAAGTACATTCCAACCACCATATCGTTTTGGATTGGAATCAATCATGTGTTGTGCACTTGGAGCAGATCGAAATGCATCTTCATATCTGAGATCATAATCATGTTCTGCAAGGATTGCACTTGCTGCATGTCTGGCTAGTTTGTCTTTGGTGTTTTGTTTGAATGGATTAACACCTTTCTTCCTTTTTGACTGTGTCGGGTTTCTTTGTTGAATCTGTCGAAGAATATTTTGATCGTTCATTTAATAAGAAATAAAATATTTAATTTTATATAAATGTTTCATCAAAAACAAATTACATCAAGAAGAAAACAAGGAAACAACTTAACACAAAGAACATCGTACAATTCATTCGATAATTTATCAATCTCAGAGTATGTCAATCAGAGGCTGCAACAGGTGAAGACTTCTAACGTCGGAAAAGAACTTCCAAGTGCTATTCATCCTGAATTATTGTTCAATCGCAACAGTGTGAATGTACTCATTGGAAATAGAGGAAGTGGAAAGACCTATAATGTCCTCAGAGAACTGTTGAAAGTGCAGGAAGTGCCACTCCAAGATGAGAGATTTCATTTGTTTGTGTACGTCACTGACAAGCACAATGATGGTACTTTTGAGCGATCCAAATCACTTATAAAGATTCCAATTGTGAAGGTCAAGTATAATGAGATATTCGCATTTCTGGAGAATCTATCAACAGCAAAGGCAGCATACGAAGAAATCATTGATAATAACTGGGAAGAAACAGTGACTGATCAGTCCAGAAAATCAATACTGAAAACATTCCATCTTGATTCATTTCGAGAACGTAATCTTCAAACAATGATCCTCCTCGATGACTGCAGAAGAATCCTCAGTGAGCGAAGAACAAAAGCAAATCCTTCAATTCTGATGGACTTATTACTGGAGAATCGTCAACCAAAGTTCACATTCTTTCTCACCATTCATGAACTGTTCTCATTGTCTCCAGATATGAAATCAAACATCGATTCAATATGGATCTTTGGTGGATTCAATAATGAACGAATCAGGAGAGTTTTCAATCAACTGAATGCACCGATGGAATGCAAAGAATTCTGGAGTACATACAAACAATTGACAAAGCAACAAGCAGCAATCTTTCGATATGGTCAGAGCGTAAGTATTGATTACCTTGTTGTTTAAAATCAATCTGATTTGTTCAAAATTGTTTAGATATTTTTGCAATGATTCTAAATGATTTAAACACAATAACGTTATTTTTAAAATGATTTTGTAACTTTTTAATTCATTATAAATGAGTCTAACAGTTTTTGAGCCATTTGAACCAGAACAGATAAATTTAGATTCAGTTGAAAGTTTTCAGATGAATTTAAACAAGACTGGAGAGATTCTGAAACGATATACAACAAATAAGCTGAACAAAATGATCAAGATTGACGGATACAGAATAACCAAGACCAAAGGTGTAATTGCACTTCGAAAAGATTACTATGGTGGTTCTTCAACAATGAATTATACAGATTCACCACAAAAATATGATGAACTTGTATCAAGAATAGCTGTGCTTGAAGACATTGTGAAACGTCTCGCCAATGCTATTGACACTAAGAATCAACGTTGGGGTTAATTTTCAAAGCTTCCTGAACATTGATGGAATCAGATAAATGTCCCAAACACTTTAATAATAAGTCCTCATCTTTGATTATTTTTGTTGAAACCAGTTGTATTAATTGTTTTTGTGCTTCGCTCAATTGTGCATCAAATTCTTGCTTTTTCTGTTGATTTCGATAGTACCATTCTCTTTTACTCATGCGAATTGCATTCTTTGCATCACTTTCTGATTGATAAAACTTTGGTCGTCCTTTCATTTTCGTTGACATCTTTTCTATGGAAATAAAAAATCAAATTTAAATATTAGAATTCATTTTTTTATCCTGTAAGAAAGATATGGAGAACATCTCAATAAAGATCATCAATGAATTTGCTCAAAAGCTTGGAGTTGACTGGGATGCTTTACCTTTGAAACGATTGATTGAAACAGCAACTGATGCTCTTCGACAGAATGGCTTTTCAGGTGATGTACACAACACAAATGAGATTGAACAATTCATCAGAGCATTTCCTGTTCGGAATCCTTTGATGGCACCAGTGATTCAAGAATTAATGCAAAGACAGAATAACCAACCCATTAATGCACAACAAATAGATGCGAATGCTCAGCAGAAAAGAAATACTTTAGAAAATCAGATGAGATTGAACCAAGAGATCAGACAACGAAGAATTGGGCGTTTTTTTTCGAGACTCAACACCCCCTTTTTTTGGCGAATTTCGTTATATTTGATATATATCAAACACTGAGTGGTGGGAAAAGTTTAGTTTTTCAAAGGTTCAAATCCTCTTCTCCCAACATTTTATCTCATGGGTGGATCAGATCACTTCTGAACATGTTCACTGAGAACAATTCACATCAATGAATTGAACATAGACAATCGTAAAAAAGCTGGAAAGTTCAATTGGAACATATAAAAATGCGTTTGGCACTGTGAGCGAGGGGTGATCAGAGTTGGTGAGCTGACACGAAAGAATGGAGGAGGGATGATGAAAGACTGTTCGGGAGAGGGTCTAGTGAGTTGTTGAATCTTCGACGTTGTTCTCTCCACGTCGTTGTTTTCACCACGTTGTTTTTGGCACTTCTTTTCTGTTCTTCTTTCTTCGCTGTTGTTCCATCTTCTCTCTTCTTCTTTCCTCGCTGTTCTTCCGTCGTTTCTGTTCTTCTTTCTTCGATCCTCTTGCGTCTTTGTTGTTCTCTCATCTCGTTGCTGTTCACTCATCGTTGTTGCTCTCTCCTCTTCGATGATTTCAATGTCACGCTCAGTCTGAAGAAGTTACTTGTTCTTGATCATCTTCTGCGCACTCAATTCCCCGTGTTCTGCTCGAATCTGCTGGTCATTCTTTCCAGCTCTGGAGCGAGATGTCAAAGTTTGACAGATGACTCCAAGAGACAAGTTTGTGTGAATTTGCAGTGATGGCGTTTGTATGCTGGCCCTTTGACGAGATGATGCTGACATCGATGAAGAGCGATTATGTCGTTGCTGCTGTCTGCTCTGTCTCGGAGTGAACAAAGTCAGGGCTGTCGAATGTGGCGTGGTTGTGTGTCGGATGGACAGAAGGTGGATGATCTTCCGTTGATGGCCGAGGAGACGTCTCGACATTGACAGTGGCGAGCTCATCTGCGACATGCGGATGAACGCAGCTGATGGAGAGGACGGCTGAATGGTCTGGATGGGAAGCTGAACCGAATGCATGCTGGCTGGAAGAGCAGAGGCCTGTCGGAGCTCGTCACTTGACCGGAATCTCTCGTCGGCTGTCTTTCGGTTCTCATTCCGCTCCTCCACACTCTCCAGCCGCGACTACACTGTTGATGTTGATTTGGGTGAGCGAGACGACAGCCATCGGTTGATGTCTGTGCCTGACGACGCAGACGACGGCGAGGTGAAGTCTCGTTTCTGCTCGCTGGACGGCGAGGTGGTCGTGCTGATGGCTGTCCAGTCTTGGGTCGGGTTGAGGTGGCGGAGAACAGCGATTTGGTCGGAGAATGAGAGCGTAAGGAGCGTGGAGAGAGGAAGGCGGAGGAGTGCCGGAGCTGAATGATGGAAAAGTGAGACGCTGGTGAGCTAACAGAATGGGAGGGGAGATGGGATGCGGAGGGAGGGCGCTGAAACAGGAGGTTGCGAGGAGGTCGACGTTGGCGGAAGATTCAGCGAGCTGAACAACGTCGACTGAGACGGACGAACGATCGGCGATTGTGGCGTTCTGCAGCTCTTGGACAGCAGTGGTGCTGTGATCAGCTGTGGCGAAGTACCGCCCGCCTCGCTCACCTCGCTGTGGGTGCCTGTTGGCGTCTTTGGAAGAGTGGAGCTGTCGATGCTGGACAATCCCGAGATCTCGTGCAGACACGAAACGAGCGACGGAGAGAGCGGCATCCCAAACTCCCTCGAAGCGAGTTGTGTGGACTGGTTGGGGTGTGGCGTGTCGAACGGCGGGATCACAGTTGTGCCGAGCGACGAGAATGGCATCGGAGTGGAACTCATTTTTTCCAGGAAGCGAGCGACAGCGTCGAAGCCGTCCGTGTTTCTGTTGATGGATGAGCGAACGCAGCAGGTCTGCCGGTTTTATGTCGAATATCTTCTGAGCGGGCGACTTCTCGTGTGACGTGTTGGTGTACTCCAAATCGGAGAGTGTTGAGAGCTTCGGATGCGATGCTGACGAGGTTGACATGGCGAAAGAGATTGGAGTGGAATTTGGGGCGGTTCGCTTGACTTTTGGTGGCTTCTGGAGAGTGGACTGGCTGAGTTGGACGGCTGTGTGGGAGAGAGAGCGGATGATGGAGTTCTCGTGGAGGATGGAGAGCACAGAATACTCCAGCAAGTCTTCGCATTCGGCGAGGCGGAGACGTGATGGTCGAGACTGACGGGGCGTTGTCGAGCATCGAGGCTGAGGTCATGTCGGCAACGATCTCAGCGTGCTTGTCGATCGCAACTAGTTCGTGTGAGCTTGGATGTGTGGAGGGCGTTGAGCTTGCTGGGCGAGGCGGAAGGATCGGAGTGGAAGACAACTGATGGGACAGTCGAGAGCGAGCAGTCAAATTCTCGACCGGCTGGCAGCGAGTCGACGGTGGGCCAAGTTGGGGAGCAGACGGAGCACGTGACAGAAGATCCTCAGCCGCTCCCGCCGACACAATCAACACATGGTTCGCTCTCATCGCTTCTCTCGCTTTTCTGAGATCCACCGAACACGTCGAGTTTGTCTCTCTCTCCCCGACGGTGCGTGTGGTGAACACTGTCAGCGTCATTGGCTCGCTCAGAATCTTCATGTCCAGCAGCGTGTCGCATGTTTCCTGTGTCCTCGGCCTGTCCAACACATCGTGAAGAGCAATTGGGGTAGTGTCGGATGACAGTCTGTTTGGTGTGTCTTGGTGTGAGTGCAATGGCGATCGAAACGTGAGCATGGGCGAGTGGTTGTGCCACGAGTTGACAAACTGGGCGAGAGAAGGAAGGGACGCGTGGAGGAGTGTGCCCTCATTTTCCGAGTTGAGGGAAACAGAAGCAGGTCTCTCCACTGCGACTCACGCAGCATCCAATCGTTGAAGGTTTGCGACGAAGATGAGCGCGTGATGTCAACTTGGGCGAGTCAATAGACGGAACTTCTCGTCGAGAGCTTGTCAGATGGAGGGCAGAACCAGTCTGTGCCTGTGTTCGAAGGGTATTGGAGAGATTAGGCATTTCTTCTTCCAAATAGTCTTCTTTTGCTTCCATTTGGTACGCTGAGCCTGAAGTCCGGACAGTTGTTTGTTGGATCGAATGTCGTCGTGAAACGAAGTTTCACCACATCCATAATTGCAGGGAATTGTCCCAACTCGACTGAGTGACAGGGAGATTGGGGAGATCGCAAAATAGTTGAAAGGGCAGCAGTATCTGAGGTGTCGAGTTGATTGTCCATTTCTCGGCTATCCTCCAGAATTTTGTCAAATTTTCCTTCCTCCTCCATCGAATGTACAACGCAGACACAAATCAGGTCTTCGAGCGCATAATCATCTGGGGAGCGCTTTGATCGAAATAAGCTCCTTTCGTTCGCCAGAACCATCCACTGCGTGAATAAAATGTGCAGTGTCCAGCGAATGACGAACAATGTTTTCAACTCTGGAATCATTTTGCAGACGATGGATGTCTTCTTGAGATTTGTGATGCACCTTCAAAGGAGCTGGATCCAGAGTGATAACATCGAGCCGAAAGGGATAATGTTATCGATGTCGGAATGGAGGAACGTAATAGACTGAATAACATCTGTTGGATGGGTCCTGATGCTCATTTAATGATACATAAGATGAAGGACGCGATGACATGGTGAGTATGACCTGAATGATGAAAGATCGGCAATCGAGGGGAAAGAAAGATTGAATAAGAAAGAATAAACAAGGTTTTGACAATAGATGGAGGTATTGACCGACACACTCGATGAATGAACGAATATATTGTTTGATGATTCACATACCTGACAGAACATTTTGTTCGTTCCCGTTCACCATTCAATGAGAAATAGTGCCATTTAACGAATGCTTCTGCCCATCCTTCGAGTCAAAAGGGACAATCTTGTCGAGTTCACGAAGGATCAGTTGGGCAATTCGGGATGAGTACATTTTTGGGTGAAGCTCGGAAATGACTCAGAACTTGACGGATCTCAAAGATATTTCGATCCCTTTTCCATGTTGCTGAGGGATTTCGACTGACTTGACGATAATTCACAGAGATCGGATGCTTTGATGTGATGATCATGACGAATTCAACTCGGAAGTGGCTGAAGTGGAGATGGATCCGTGATTGAAGATTGTCTTGATGGAAATGTCAATTGAACTGTTCTTCTTGTCCGATTGATACAAGGCATGGTGGATAACCAGTTATGAGGAACTTGATGCTGAATGAGGAGGAGAGAGAAGTTGTAGTGCCGAAAAGACAAAAAATACACACTTTCCAAGCCTGAACGATGTGATGGCGAGGTTGTTGTAGACTGGTCACGATCAGACTGTTCGCAACAGAGGAGACGAAACGGAACACTGAATGAGTGGATAATCTATGACATTGCGTGCACAGATGAGAGCAAGACACAGATTAGATGACGAAGAAGAGTAAGAGAAATCGAATTAACGTGTGGATCAAGATCGATAAGTGGTGAAGTGAGTTGTGGGTCTGATCGAATCTGTTTTACGAAAACACAATTGCTGCAGTTTTCCCAGTCTGAGGTGAAATGATACAATATAAGACATTGTTTAAGCAAATAAAAAGGGTGTTGAGTCTCGAAAATGGACCCCAATTGTACAACCAAATCAACAAATCATTGAGCAAGAGCAAGAACAGAGAAGACAGCAAAGAAGACACCAACAGAATCTCAATCAGGAAATCCGAGAATATGAACAACGAACGAGATACCAACAAATGTTAGCACAATTTGAGGAAAGGAAACGAAGATTTCTGAATTTGTATCAAGTCCCAATTGAAGAAAATATTGTACTTCCACAGCTGCCACAAACACAATTGAAGGCTCTGATGTTGAGAGATGTCGAAAATGTTCGAGCATTTACTGCTGCATTGGAAAACGTGAGGGCAAATTTGGCACCAGCAGGATACATCGCAGATCAACAATATCGAGACGCCAATGGTCCAGTTCAGTTGTATTTTCGCAATAATATCACATCATTTGCAGACATTGAAGCACGACTCAGAGAAGTATTCACAGCAGAGAATTTCCCATTCAAGATCTCTTTGACTTTGCAATACTGAATTCTGTAACAGATCAAAATGGAAATACCACTTTCGAAGAGAATACACCATTCTATCAGAACTCAATGAAAACATCTCCGATTACAGTCCAAAATCCTCAAGACATTGATGCTGTCATAAATGCGATGAAATCAAGAATCAGAGACAGTTTTGAAGTCACTGTGATTGATACAAAACGAGTACCATGTGCCATTTATGGAGCTGCTTTTTATGTGTACCGATTGCGAAATGGTGGTGCTTGTGTTCCAGGATTGAAAGAACATATTGCTCTTCAGACAGTGTTCTATGTTGACTGTAAATATAAGATTTGTATTTTCACAGCTCTGACATATCTCACTCATGGAAAAGAAGCTGATGGCAAGAATATCTGTCGTGATTCACGCATCAAGATCGCAAAGCAACTTTTCACTTCATTCTATCATTTCACAGACCTCACTAGTCCGGCATTGGTTAAAATACTCAAAGATTATCCTGATTCAATATCTCAACTGAAATAGACAGATTTGTAGAATTCTTCAATGTGAACGTACATATTTATGAAGCAATTGAAAAGACAATGGAGGCTCATGGATTTATGCACTTTCACAATCGTTTCTTTCACCATTGGAGAATGCAAGAGACTTGAATTTATTGATGATCATTCTCGAGTCGGATGCACATTTGATGTTTGTTTCTGATCCACAAAAGTTGACGAAATTGATGATTTGTCCACACTGCAAAGACTATTGTCGACCATATAATTCAAGAGGCGCAGGCACCAGAGACTTCGACAATCATGTGAAGAAATGTCTGGAACAGGGTATCAAAATGAAGAAAGATCAGTGGATTTAGATAATGCTTCAGCACCAATATTATCTGCAGTTCTTGACAATCCAACAATGTCTTATCTATTGTCTCGAGGAAGGATGAATGAATACAAGTATACAGATCAATTCTTGACATTCGATATTGAAACTATCATTGGCGAATGCTCAATGGATCTTCCTCCATCGGACAATCCGCAAGAGAAGAGTACAGTTCTAAATAAACATCATTTGTATTCATTAGCGTTTTCTTCTTCACTTCCATATTCAGAAAAACAAACAGTGAAAGATGTAAATAGACTTGAATGTTCGTATGACAATAGTGGTAGAAAATCAGTGTATCTTGACAAGAGTTTCGAATCAATGAAAGACAATGAAGATGAATGGATCAGAATGTGTCTCAAAGCTGGATTAATCGATGCTGATTTGACAAAAGAGAAAATCCAAAAGCAAGCACACAATATAAGCTTTATACATTTCATCATAAATGATATGTTCGTCGAAGCACTGAGAATCCAAGAATATCAACAGTATTCAGATCCAGACATTCCATCGAATAAGTATGTCCAGGCATCTGAGTAGTCCCATCAAAATAGGTAAAACTGGGATCAATTGATGTCAGTGCCTAAATTTGGACTGAGATCAAATTTCAACTCTTTTCCTTTGAGATTTTCTCATTATCACTTCATTAATCATGTTCAATTCACTTCTTGTTTTCACATAATGCTCTTCAATATTTCAGACAGCTCTTATTTCCCAAAACACGCACGATCACAATCACCAACACTTCTTTTCGATGTATTCCCTTCATTGACTTTAGTCAGTGAGAAAACCATCAAAGAAGACATAATAACGCATTATCGACTTGGTTTTATAATTATTGTTGTAGAACAAACTGAAACAGCAGCACCCAAAGTTTGCATTTTCATGATCTATGAAGTGACCATTTTCCTTTTACTTTTTTCCATTCAAATATCATATATAAGAAGACTTTTGAAATGAAAGAAACGAAATGGTATTGTAGGTATTTAGTGGGATCAGATCCGACTGGGATCACTGGGATCAAATCAGAAGCCTGAGTATGTCACAGTAATGGGTTGGAATAGTGCTAACTTCGATCTTCCAGTCATCATGAATGCACTTCACTTCACACAATGGAGCATCTATGAACCTCCACTTGATCTGCAAAGTGTCCTAAACAGCTCGTGGTTCGTCATAAGAAACTCCAGGTGTCATTGAGATTCCTTGATGCAATGAATTTTGTATCTCCACAATCATTGAAATCATTTGTGCAGGACTTTGGTGATGGAACTGATTCCAAAGGCATCTTTCCGTACGAAGCAATCAATATCACAAATGTTGAAGAAGAATTGAATAAATCAGAAACCGTCTCCAGAAGAAGTGTTCTATTCGCATGTGAAAAATGAATCGTTGTTGAAAGATCTTTCGTATTCTGACTATGTTGAAGATGCCAAGAAGATTCAGTACAAGAAGAGAATACCTGAAAACTATAACATCAACGACACACTTATTATGATTGATCCAATACAGAAATTGATTCAATGGTTTGCATCAGGGAAAGTCGATATGTTGCAGTTTGTTTCATGTCCGGCAGCAGCAGTGAATTTGAGAAATATGTCAACGTACATTCCGTCACTCTATTCTGATTATCCTCCATATGCAGACTTCGATATCGATGCCACTTATGTAGTGAAAACTAATGAGAAAGCTTTTGATTTGACCCGCGAAATGGAAATATATGGTGAAGAATTATGAATACCAAGATGAGAGAGCAGATCGAGATACTGCTCAAAATGTAAATGACAATGACTTTGAATGGATGACTGAATTGATCAAGAAAGGATGTGCCATTTATGGAGCTTCATTTACGCATCAGAATCAACCAACACTCGATCGAATTGACTGCTCACTATCTCACACAAAAGAGAATTGTCAACCATGTTGAGTGTACTGTAATGTAGTGAAATCAAACCGAGATGAACACCTGACGAAACTCAAGAATAAACTGCGCCAATTTGCTCAAATTCACAAGCTTCAGACGACATTAACTGATGAGAGAGTGTACAAGCTTTTGAGGAGTGGAATCACTGGTGGTTTGTCTAATGTTATGCACCGATTGAATCGATCAGGAATTGACACAATTCATCGTTTTGAATACGATAGCGCAAACAAAAAAGTGATTGACAAAGATACTGGAAATGTAATGACTCACATCCTCTGTCTTGACAATAATTCTCTATCCAAGTGTTTCAGCATCGTCCCACACAAGCTGCTAAATATACAAACAACAGAATGTATATGCCTGAGGTGTCAAATTCTACACGACAAAGAAGGAAGTAATGTTGAAGATCATCAAAGATAGGAAAGATCTGTTCGCAGTCAAAGTGAAGGGACATATTCGAGACGACAGAATCAATGATTTCATCAATATGCCTCCAATCGTTGAGACAATCAATATCAAACCAGATCAGATATGCTCAGAAGATACTCTTGAAGCAATGAGGAATTGTGGAGTTCCAGAAGGCAAATCAGAGAAGAAAGTCACACAACTGTTGTCCACTTTTGGTGAGTATAGAGTGTTCAATTCATACTATTTGTGGTTCCTTATTGATGATTGTGCTTTTGAAATCGATGATGTGTCGGAAATGGCAGTTTTCGAGAAGAATACTGCATTCAATGGATTCATCACGTCAATGATTCAACGTCGAATCGCTGCAATTGAAGCTGGAAACACTGGGATGGAAAAATTCTGTAAACTAATCCTATATTCGTGCTACGGTTATGATTCACTCAATACCGAAAAGTACAAAAGATCATATTTGTTAAATCGAGAACAGACGTTTCTGAAGCACTTGTATCCTGATTTTCTGTCGACTGATCAGATTGGTAAAGATTTGTATTTGGTCGATGTTAAACCCAAGAAATTCAAATGCAAAACTGCTCTTCAATCAGCTTTACACTTGAGAATGCCAAGTATTGGTACTTCAATTTCTATTACAATTTCCTCACCAAATGTTGTGATGAACAGAAGTTTCATTTCATTCATTGTGACACAGATTCGTTGTCTGTCTCCATTGCAGGTGATCCAAATCAAGACTGTCATCAAGGCTTATCAGCAATAGTGTCAAATCAAAAGTTCTACGAAAAGAAAGTGTTTCAATGGTTGCCGAATCCAAAGTGTGGAATCAAACCAAGGGAAGAAACTACTGGGATTGTCAGTGGAGAAAGAAGGTGATTTCATGATTGCTCTGTCGCCAAAGTGCTACTACATCAGTGAGAAAAATACACCAAACGCACAAAGCCATTAAAGGTATCTCACTAGCCCGGAATTCACAGCTGGATCAATCACAATTCATCAAAGCAAATGAGACAAAACAACCGATTGAAGGAGAGAATGTGAACTTCCAAATGAAAGAAGATTCAATGGTGACAGTACTGGTGAAAAAGAATGCATTGACGTCAATTCACACAAAGATGATGGTCCTTCCGAATGGCTCATGTGCTCCATTCATTGATGGATTAAACAGAGGTGACTATCTTTGCTGAGGATAAGTTATTTTTATGTCCAATAAACGCCAACAGTCGATTCAATATTCAAAATGTTCCATCCTGGGAAGCAGCAAAACAGAAGCGACATGCAACAAGAATCATTCAACAATGTTCAGAAGAGAATGGACTCAAGACAAATCTGCAACTCTTTTCCCGTATTCTTCATCAGTATCAGTTCACACAACAGCAATTGTCAGATATAGCAAAACAAGATCGTATACCCCAGTTTGGAGGGAAAACACTGTCGGAGTTGTACAATTCGTATTTTGATTTGTTTCGTGTCAATCATCCAGATCAAGTGTTTGAAGCAGATTTGCGAAGAATGAGAGTGTTCAATCCAGCACCAAGAATCAATGCGCCAGCTCCACGGATTCAACAACGAATCTGACTATCCATTCAAGTCAAAACAAAAGTGTTTCATCAAGTGAATCCAACAGTTCCAGTTCCAGATCAGAATACCTTTGTGACAGATCATAATCCAAAGAATCGATTGTTTCTTCAACGTCCGTCATTCTCTCCGTATCGACATTCGTGGAAATTGACATCATGGTTCTCAAGACTAATCCACAATCAATTCCGCAGTACTATCTCGGTGTGCGTGAACATTAATACCAAGTATCTTGTGATGATCAAAATAGCGTCGAGGAATGATGTAGTAATCCAAAATGCTCTTCAGCAATTGATTCAAACCGTGAAAGTTGATCACATTCGTGGAGATGCAGAATCAGGATGGAATAACAATCGCATTAGAGATTTCCTCGAAAGGAATGATATCCAGTTCTTCTTTTCATCATCTCCATTCACGAATAAAATAGAGTTGTTGATCGAATGATTCGGACAATCAGAGATGCTTTTCGTGGTAATGTAACTCAGATGTGTGACAATAATGCAATGCAGCAGTTTGTGGATTATTACAATCTGACTCCTCACAAGGCATTTAGAAATATAGTGACTCCAGTTGAGGTTGAAAGAGATGCTGAACTCGAATGGGCATATATCCAACGAAAGCAAGACAAGTTGAAGCAAGTCAAGAGAACTCAGACCAGAAAAGGACTATGGGATTATCAACCAGGCAATGTTCTTCAGATTCATTTGGATTTATCAAAGACTCAACACGCTTTCGAGAAACGCAGACGACAGTTCAATAAATTGGCGACATTTCTGTCTTATGTCAATGGGAATGTTCGCTGTCAATTGCTTCAACCATATCAAGACATTCGTGTTGTTGACATTCCTATTCACTTCACAGAAAAGATAGCAGATTCTGTCAATACACTAACGCCTCAGGTCAGGAATAAGTTCAATCTCCGTTGAGTTCGAATCAAAATGCAAATTCACAAGTGTCTCAGTTATTAATGATTATATACAATTCAACAAAATCTCAGTCTCTTCTTTTCATTATTTTGATAAATCCAAGGATGATGAAGCTCATTAATGACGTCGTCAAGGGCATTCTCTTTCATTTTGTTTCTCCATTCCAATGAAGTGCCCCAGGTGCCCCAGGTCGCATTTTAGAAATATTTGACGAATCTCAATAGCGCAAAGTTTTAATGTCAATTCTCCATTCCGATTAGGTGCCCCAGGTGCCCCAGGTCGATCGCCAAAAATTTCATTTGAGATTTCAAAAGTCCACGTACGATCATTTTGGGCATTCTTTTCCGAGACAATTGAGAGCGTTCATTAATGCCAAGCAGTAGTGTCTATTCATCAATGCTATTGAGTCATCAAGTCAATATTCATAAAACAGAGTTGTTTGATGGTCAGAGTAGCTCAGAAATGCCATCTCATAAATGATTTATTACAATTTCACAACAACTTTCTTTAATTGACCTGGGTCATATCTCACTATTTGAGTCATCTTTAATGCCCTGTGACCCGAGTAAATCATTAAAAATTGTTCCATTAAAGTCAAATTCCAATTATATTTTATGAAGAATGTAATATATCATCAGTGAGCCAACATCAGAGCATATCTCATGAAAGACAAAGTCAATATTCCTCATCTCTAATGCCCTGTGACCCGAGTAAATCATTAAAAATTGTTCCATCAAAGTCCAAATCCACAAAGATTCTTCTCAATGTAAATTCTCGCCAACAGCTAGAAAATCATTAATGACATCAAATAATGAAATATCATCGAAAATATCACTAACATTGAGGTTCTCAGCAACTTGGAAAAATCACTAATTTTGACCACAATTGTGCCTTAGATCACCCATAACTCCCACAGAGATGTCAGATTCCAATAATTTTGCACCAATGAATTCAGAAGATCAATATTGACTTTATCAGAACGAATGAAGACGATCTGGAACACTTCACTTTTCGAACATTTCAGGTCCATAACCTTAGACCACAAAATGAAAAAATTCTAATACCCAAGAAAAGACGAAACAATCATTTATTTGTAATATACCATCAATGATAAACACTTATTTCGGGAGACAGACGCGTTGGAGCAGTATTAAAGAATCGAAAATTGCTTAATTCCAAAGTACTTTTCCAATTTTTAATTTCTATATATAGGAGCTCCAAAATGTCAAAACGACCATTGCCCAGAAAACCTATAAACGTCAGTGATGCATGGGGTAGTGTCTACATCCTCCAGGTGCATTCTGAAGGGTCCTACTCACTCGTGGAGCTCTGGAGATAATGATCAAGGCATCAATGTTTTGAACTAATGTCAATCGTCTCGAGAATCAATGCGGAAAAAGATCGTACGTGGACTTTTCAAAAGAAATCCAAAAATTTTCTGACGATCGACCTGGGGCACCTGGGGCACTCAATAGCACCGAGAACAGCCACGACTTCCATTTGCTAGTGAGCACTTTCAATTGTCCTGAGAAAAGAAAGCCCAAAATGATCGTACGTGGACTTTCCAAAATGAAAAGAAAATTTTAGGCGATCGACCTGGGGCACCTGGGGCACCTAATCGGAATGGAGATCAACGATGACTTCTCTGCGCTAATGAGATTCGTCAAATATTTCTAAAATGCGACCTGGGGCACCTGGGGCACCAATAGCAATAATGAATAATCACTAATTCCTCGCACTAATGAGCTCTGTCAATTGTGTCGGATAATGACTCCATTTTGACTACTGTCAATCGAGAACACAGATAATTATGGGTCTCAGAAAAATAAACGCAGAACTTTTTATAAATCGAATTTTTATCTCCTTAGAAAGAATGGCATTACAAATTTCAAGAATTGAATTCAAGAAAATGATGACACTCTCAACGACGATTTCGATAATGATTTCGACGCAATGTTCAATAATCTTCCTGACGAAATTCATTCATTGTCTGATCGTTTGAGACCACACAAAGTCCCATTGTTCGACTATAAGAAATACAACGATGGTATATCATCTGAGAGTGCTGGTCATAAACGAACAGGAACAGCAATAAACATTGCACATGTGACCAACCTAGCAGTCGTGGATATTGACATCTTGGATAAGGATGCTGATGAAGAAACTAAGAACCAAATCCGAACATCTGTGTTAAATGTATTACCCAATGATGTCGGATTAGTAGTGACTGGATCAGGGTCTTCATATATACTGCGATATTCATGGCTACAAACTGGAGAAAACTCAATGGTGAAGGTGAAGAAAACTGACCAATACGATGTGGATTTATTCGCCTGTGTAGACTCATCTCTGCGCTGGATAGTGCAACCGAAATCCAAAGTCCAAAGGAAAGTGGAAGGCACTAATAAAATCCAATCATATAAGACCATTAATGACTTTGACGAACTCTTCATCCTATCATCATTGTCAGATGTATTATCTAGTCTATGTATTTCATTAAAGCCCACTCCAACAGAGAAGAAGCCATCAGTGAAGCCATCAGTGAACCAGACCAAAATTGAAAGTCCAATAGCTCCTTCTTTCGACGAGGATTCCATTCAACAGTACACTTTAGCCCAAGCTGATTTAATCAGAAATGGACTGAAAGGACTAGTGATTCACAACGATTCTGGATCGAGATCAATTGAAGAGGAAGTCTCCTTGTTGCCATTATTTGCAGGCATTAATTCCTTAAGACACATCAATGGATTTACAGACGAGATGCTCGAACAAACATACAAAGACATCTATGACAATAACACATTGACTGAGAATGCAGAGAAGAATTGGGAAGCTCAGAGAATACGGTACGCTTCGAATGTTACCCATCCTGAGTCCTCATTAAAATCATTAGAATCCATAATGAAAAGTACTACAATGATGAACTCCTTATTCCTCTCACTGACTACGATGTCTCTGATTTCTTTGACAGTCTTGAAGTTGATTCTCATGATGAACCAGTCAATGATAATCTCTCCAATGAACCCACTAATGAACAATCAAGAACGAAGGATTCATTCGATGAAAAGATCGATCTACTGTCTCCATTTGACTTCTACAATAAGGAAAAGGCAACCAACAAAGAATACAAATCAGAGACAGAAGTGCTAAGAGATCTATTGAAAGTTCTTCGCTGTATTGAAGTCTCATTGTTATGCATTGTGAAAGAGTACAGTTCTCTTGATCTCTGCTATCGTGTCAATGTTCAGAAAGAAGGTAACGTCTTGAGATTATTGAAATCAATCAAAGTGACCATCCCAAGCGAAGATCCAAAGAAGTGTAGAACGATCACGTGCCAATCAACATTCGAGAATTATCGCAATCTATTCATGGTCAATGGCATTCGATTCATGAGCGATAATCCACAGATGTTCTCGCTATTCCAAGGATACAAATATCCATTCGTTAGTGAACCAAACACTGATCTGATTCAACCATTCTTAGATTTCACCAAAGAGATAATTTCAGACAATAATGAAGAATTGTATAACTTCATTATCAACTGGATATCATTCGTGATTCAGAATCCTGGTCAGAAAACAGCGTCAGTCATTATCTTGAAGGGAATGCAAGGAATTGGCAAAAATGTCTGGACTAATGTGCTCTGTGAAATAATGCGAGGATACTCTGCTCCAAATATCACTGACATTCAGGAACTCTGCGGTACATTCAACACAGTAATTGAAGGCAAAATGCTGATCGTCTGTAATGAATTGAAGAACGCTGGTGAAGAAAGAATGTCGAACTTTGATGCCCTCAAATCAATAATTTCCGACACTAGCTTCAGAGCTAATGAAAAGGGAATCGCTCGTCGTGACGCTGAGAATGTTGCCAATCTGATCTTCTGCACAAACAACGCATATCCAGTCAAGATTGAAGTCGATGATAGACGCTATTGTGTCTGCAAAGTCTCCAATAAACGCAAGGATGATGCCAGCTATTTCCTAAACCTCATCCGCTCCTTCACTCCTGATTTTTACTCGCACCTATTGACATACTTCAATCAGAGACCCATCACCGACTTCAACCCAAGGCAATTACCAAACACTAATGCTAGATGTATTCTCCAAGAAGTGTCTCGATCAGTAATAGGAGACTTCTGTCTACAGCACATCGATGAATTAGAACAAGGAATGCCATGTTCCTATGCCGCTGAACTAATGCCAGATCACTATAAGAAACTCAAGACATTCCAGATGGACCTCCATGAGCACTGCACTAGAAAAAAGGTCACCATAAATAAACAACGAATATGGTGCTATGTCATCGATCCCAAGTATGCCGATCTACTTAAGAAATCCTCCATCAATGACCAAGACACTAATGACCAATACACCGATGACTAATCCACCAATGTCTATATATTTTGCCTATCCACAAACACCCCATTTTCCATCAATGTCTCTTCACAAATACCTCTCCATCAACGCCCCATTCAACAATGCCTCACACAACAATGACTCTCCACCAATACTATTCCATTAATGCCACTCTATATATTATTATCATTATCGACATGTAATATCCCACCAATGTCTCATCATCAATGACTTCATCAATCACTTCCACCATTATCCCTCCACCAATGCCTCCACCAATCTCCACCAATACCACACACCAATCACATCCACCAATATCTCCACACCAATACCTCCACCAATGTCCCCACTATCCACCTAATATCTCTCCACCAATCTCTATCCACCTATGCCCATACACCTATCTATATCCACCTATATCCCCACACCAACCTATATCCACCTATCTCAATCATCCTTGACATCTCCATCTATGTCTATACACTTATTGCCTCACACCTCCTATCCACTACCCCTTATCTCTGTTCTCGTCATAACTTCACAACCTGTGAACCGATTTTGATGATCCACCGTGTATCCAGTTTCGAGGAGAGATATTGCGACGTGTCGTGAGCCGAATGCGGGCGCCCCGTCTTGTTGAAACCATGTCGTTCCTGCCGGGTCGATCCTACTTCTCTCAGGAAAAATTGTGAATTGAGCATTTCTCGGTACTTGTCAGAAGTCATTGTCCCTTCGTAAAACACAGGCCCAATAATTCCTTGCGAAGAAATAGCGCACCATACGTTCACCCCTTGTTTCGAGGGGTACCTCAACATGGAAGTGAGGATTCTACCGGGAGCGATAACAAGAGTTGTGAGTGTTTATGGTTTGATCGAGAGTGTATCTTGACTCATCCGAAAACCATATTTTATCGAGAAAAGATGGACCGTGTTGGATGATTACTAAAATGTCGATCAACGGCTCGACAGTTCTCCGGGGTCGATGTGGTAGCGTTGCGACCAGATCGAGGAAGATCTGCAACCGTTCCAGTCGCTTCGAAGCGACTGATGATATTTTGATGGTTTGAGAACACGGTGGATCGGGTCGATTCCAGCACCTAATCGCTGCAAAAGGCTCTGAAAACGATAGTAGTCTTGCACAATCCGGATCCTGTCTTTGGTTGAGCGTCTCATTAAGTTGCGGAGTTCGTATGCTGTAGTCATGTCTGTAGTGTTTTACAAGCGACGGGGATGTTCCTAAAATCATCATCATAATCATTCAGGAAAAAGAAATACATCAACGAACCGTATTTGAGATTGACAAGAAGTGCTGATCAAACCCATTGAGTTCGACAACTTCTGAGACACCCTGTACAGGTGGACTTTTTGTCCGATGTTGGGGAAAGACAGAATGACTCAGGGACTCTTGAACCACGACCTCAGAAACTTTAATTTTGTGAATAATGTGATGAACGTTTGTAGGATGTTGTGAATCAAAAATGAGAAAAAGTGAAAATAAAGGACTGGTGGGATTGATCCCACGTCCGGGGAGCAAAAGCTTTCTGTTCCCAAAAGCTGGCACTTTTATTCTCCTCCTTTCGAAACTGACGAATGAAACAGGTGAAACGAATGTTGGATGGAGCGATGATGAAATGGCCGACGCCCTGGAGGAACGCTTGCATGAAAGATTGCCGATTGGCGGCTGCCCGATGGTGATGTGATCTTGAATGCTGGGAGAGGATGTTTCGGAAGACAGCATTGATGCTTTGATCGACAGGTTGTGTGTATCCGAGGTGTTTGG
>JARBJD010000463.1:0-47293 GCA_033064195.1 Blattamonas nauphoetae
TTGCCTCATCATCGAAACTGAAAACAACCCCAACCAAATCTCGACATCGGGAAGCAGAGAGCAACCCCAGCGTTCTTCTCCTCAAAATTCGGAACAGTTTAATCCCAAGAAAACGGAGGTTTGTTCCATTTACAGCGCACAAGACAACCCTGACCAAGAAAGTGATTTCGACAGTCTCTCTGTTCCAACCCGCAAACCCTCCGATCTGTCTCGCATCTTGACGGGTCTCAAACCAGCAGATGATGTCTCCGACGCCCATTCAGCCGAGATGCAATTCGGTGTTGCTGCCCAATGCTAATCAGATTCAAGGAAAGTGGATGGCTGGTTCAAGAGGCAGCTCAGCACAAACTGATCCCAACAGATACCGAGACCAAGATGAAAGCGTTCTTCTCTCCATTAAACTCACAGTGTTCATCTGACAAAGCGTTCGATGTAGAGAATACACCCGCTGTTCCTCTCTTCCTCCCATCTGAAAACCAGAGTATGACTCATTGCGAACTCCCCACAATCTCCTCGGACGACGATAGGCCCGATCCCCGCGTGTTTGTGGAAGAAGGAAGTGAGCAGGATGACACTTCAAGAAACGACGATGACCCGTCGCCTCTCGCCATCGGCAGAGACAGAGACAGACGACCCAAATACACAACAAGACACACCAACATCAGCTCCGGAATTGAATGAACTCGTCGTCACACCGATTCCAGTCGTCTCCATCCCAAAATTCCCACTCGCTGTCATCTCATCGGTGACATGCTCAAATTGCCACAAACTCCCAGCGACACGAACGTGTATGTGTGCTGATTGTCTTCCATCTCGTGATCTCTGCCGTCATTGCTCTGCGACTCTTCACACTCAGGCGAGTCAATCCGACCAAAATGGTAGCAAGATCGAACAATCGAAGAAACAAGCACCAAAACGTTTTCTGACCACATCGGTAGTCCTCACGTTCGCTCTTTCGTTCCAAAATGGGCGGAAAAGACGCTCGATCGAGCGAAGTCAACTCTCACAATTCCTTTCTTCAAACGCCGTAAAGGGCGTCTTTCCCCAACCATCAAACCAATCAACCAGCATCATTTGATGGTGTGTGAGAATCTGTCGTGTCCACACCACACCACACGCAGAACACACAATCAAAATCTCAAGGATGGTCTGGATCTGATGGATGAGGACATCTCCACGCACCCGTACCTCTTCCAGTGTTCTCATTGTCAGACTGTCCTCTGCTACCACTGCTACGGCATCCACACCCAAAACTTCATTCTGACCATCACGAAGAGTACTTCATCGATCCCCTCGTGTTCTCCTTCGCTGTGATATCTGCGAATTGTACGAGGCTGATCGAATCTCCCAACATCGAAAGAATCCAAACGAACATCCGGAATGGATGACACTCGAGCCGTCTCGATCGATCCTTGCCAAGATAGCACCGTCTCTGAAGTCGTGCGGGCTGAGGATCTCCGACAACGAGGACCATCCATCGTCTGCGGGCGGTGTGACGTTTCACTTTCGAAGCGCAATGAAACAAAGTCTGGGAAATTAAGTAGCTTACTCCCGCATTTTCGTATCTCTCAATTTTCGTTTTCTTTCCGTTAATCACATCATATTTCGTTGAAAATTTAGAACAGACACTCTGACTGAAATGGCGGGATGTCGAGATGATTCAATTCGAGGAATCCTGAAAATCCAGATGGACGGATCATGGGATGACGATGCACGAGATGGAGAGCGAAGACGCCAGAACTCCAAAATATGTGATGTCATCGCAGGGCCAGAAGAGCTCGTCGTCGCGCTTTTCGACTCAGTCGGCAGCGAGCAGACTGACGGACGGAACTCAGAACTACGCAGACCGGCTGGAGTTTCAGAAAATGGCAGCGGAGCAGCTTCGGCAGCAGGCTGAGCTGAACGAATGCACATTCCAGCCAAACATTGGACACCCGAAGAAGGAGGGAAGGAGACACGTGCCTCCAAAGGACGAAAAGTGGGGACGCCGTCAAAGCAAATGAAAGGAAAGCATCGCATGGTGAACTGAACAAGGCGAAACTCAGGTTGAAATCTTAACTTGTTTTCTTGTTTTCTCACTTCACTTAGGTTTTTCATCTCTTGATTTGATGCTGTGTTGATTTATGTTTTGAAAAGTGAGGAGGGTTGATGAAATGAAAAGAGAACTGTCAAGTGGGAAGTAGAGTGGAAGATGGGAGTGGAGGTGTGTTTGGTTAAGGGAGGGTTAGACAAAGTGAGAAGAATTGAGGGCCTGATAATGGACGAACTGGGAAGACGAAAAACAAGCTCGATGTAGTCTAGTCGGCTAGGATAGAAGACTCTCACTCTTCAGACCCGGGTTCGATTCCCGGCATCGAGGTTCGTTTTTCGCCTTTTGCACCCCTTTTGCACTCTCCGTGCTCTAACTAACGTTTTCCGAGAAAATGGAGTCTCCACATCAAGATCTGACCGAAAAAGTGTCGATCATGTTGATCGCACCAAAGCCGGTCAATATGGCACTCTCCCTCCTCATGACCACGATCAACCGCGCAAAATGCCTCGCCTGAGAACTGCACCTCTTCTTTTCTCATACACTGCCTTCGACACCCCAACCAACCCCTCCCAACACGATGCTCCAAACTCCACACACCACCCACCCCTCACCTCACCAACCCGCATTTCTTCAGTTATCTTTTCGCAGGAAGCAGACACCTCCTTCTCTGCAGCTATTCCGTCGATACGAACACAGTCCAGACAACTTTCATCTTGTCAATCCAACTATCGTTCATTTACCCCGCATCGGCCAAACAAGCCGTATCACTCGATTCCTATCCATATTCTTCATCCCATCAACAGCGTCACTATCTTCCCAGATCCCCTATCCTCGGAATGTCCATTCGAATCGGATCGTTCTCTCTTCCCCAACCCGTCAACAAAACTCGTCTACCCTCCCTCTGACGATGCGAAACAAGATCCTTGGTGGGGATCGGGACTGGCTCCTTCCAGTTTCCACCCATCCACCACCCCTCAACTGCCCTCACCCGACCGTCCCCGACCACCTAAATACCCCCAACCGCCCCGACAACTCACTCTCCGACGCTCCAGCATGGAGAGAGAGGAGCCTTCGACGAAAGTCACAACGAACCAACCATCAGCGAAGCAACAAAGAAAGAAAACGAACAAAAATTCCGGGAGCGATTCGGACTACAAAAGATGATTGGTTCGATTGGAACTTCTTCCTCGTCCAGGAGCAAAAGAAAAAGAAAAATCACAACAGCAACTGGACAACCCCATCGCTCAGCCCAGAGCCGAAACCTCAAAGAAGGACGAAGAGGCCACTTCAATTCAGGTGGGAAGGGAAGATGATCAGGAGGAAGGAGAAACAGTAGAGGAGGAAGGAGAGACAGGAAACTTTCAAAGCAGAACAGAGGAAGAGGAGAACACCAACCAATCTTCTATCCAACCAAACTCTTCAGTCGAATCCACGCATTCGCCCCATCCTCCCAATTCAGCTGAAAGAACGCTTCGTCAACGGGACCCGGTGACAAAGCAAGCAATCACCGGGAACCGCCTCAAATCGAACTTTTCACACCCACTCAACTCAACATCCTCCCAAACTCCCAAAGAAAGACAGAAACAATCCCCAAAACTCCCAAACCGTCGCCGTCCCCAAAACGAGTCGGAAAATCACCAGTTCCGATCCATCAACCTCCTCTCACTCCAATCAGTCCATTACCTCTCGTATACGACTCAGACATCGCAAACCAATTCCAAATGAGATTAAAGAGTGAGACAGGGAGGGAGAGACAGAAACAGAAAAAAGAAGGGCAGAAAGAAACCTCAACTCGACAGCGAATCAAACGATACCTCCGACTCAGAAAATCAGTCCCTTGGGTCCATTAGGAGTAGAAAGAGATTGTCCCACGCCGGCCTCTTCCTCTTCACAGGAAGAATCCACAACCTCGGCATCCAACCAAACACTCTCTCAACAGCCAAACAGCACCAATTACCAATCAAATGACAATACATCTGCAAAAACTGGAACAGTAGTCATTTCAACTCAAAAGTGACCGAAGGAGGAACGGAAACGGAGGAACAGAAGAAAATCGAGAAGAGACAAAGACAAGTCGAACAACTCAAGAATCATATCCTCAGAAGAGTCAAAGCAACACCAATAGCTGAAAGCTCAACGCAAACCGAAGCAACGAACCCACAACAACTCAAAAGACAGGAAACGTCCAGATGACAATGGACAGCTTCTTTGAGGTCCAAAGCGAACAAGCCCTCCTCTAGAGCAAACCGAACCACCCCTTCCACCACACATCGTCAACCAACTCTATCAACCAACGTTCATCACAAACAACATCGACTTCACCAACTCCTTCAACTCCACCACCAACATATTCACAGTGTCGCAACCGACGATGAACATGTTCTTCGAAACGGAAGAGGAGGGAATGGCGAAAGATGAATGGGAAATAGAATGGCTCGGAGGGGACATCGACTCAAACGGAATCCAAGAAGATGAACAAGCCAAACAATACCAATACGAGAACGACTTCATCAGAAAGAGGGACATCGCACTCAATTGGGAATGGCAACATGGGAATTCGCCTGAGATGGGATTTACAACAGAACACTTTGGGAAAACGGAGAATGAAACTGAAATGAGCGGGAAAAGGGAATGTGGGACAGATACGATGGTGAAAGTGGAGAGCGGGCTGGATATGATTGGGAAAGTGGAGAGCGAGTCAGTTGCGATTAGGAAAGTAGAGAGCAGGACAGATTCGATTGGGACAGTGGAGAGCGGGTCAGAAATGATGAAGAAAGTGGAGAGCGAGTCAGATACAACGGGAAAAGTGGAGAGCGAGTCAGTTGCGATTAGGAAAGTAGAGAGCAGGACAGATTCGATTGGGACAGTGGAGAGCGGGTCAGAAATGATGAAGAAAGTGGAGAGCGAGTCAGATACAACGGGAAAAGTGGAGAGCGGGTCAGATGGGATTGGGAAAGCGAAGAGCGAGTCAGTTGCGATTGGGAAAGTGGAGAGCGGGTCAGATACAACGGGGAAAGTGGAGAGCGGGCCAGATACAACGGGGAAAGTGGAGAGCAGGTCAGTGACAAGGGGGAAAGTAGAAAACGGAACCAGATCGATTGAACGAATGGAAGGTGAACGGGACAAGCTCACGAGTGTGAAGATGAATTTGAACGAACCAATCAAAAGGAAAGAAAACAGAACTACACCTCTGACATTCCAGGGGCAATCCGAAACAAAGATACAAGCCGACACGGACGACTGGCTTTCAAAACTCGAAAGGGCCGCAGCGGAGGACACACTCCCCATCACCCAAGCCCGGAAAGACAAACACCCCCAACAAAAAGGAGTTGAAAAGAATCTGGACAGTTCTTTCCAGGAACAGCTGGAGGAGTTGGTGAACCGAAGGAAGGAGGTGGAGAACATGTGGATGAGTCGGAAACTCAGTGTGAAGCAGGTAGAAGATAGAAAGGGTCTGATGACAGTCAATCGAACAGAGATTGCAGGGAATGTGAAGAGCGGTGAGGAAGCGAATCAAAGAGAGGATGAGAAGCTTCTGAGCTGGGTGAAGATGCTCATAGAGACAATGAAGATCTGGAACAGCATCAACTTCAAGAAGCTGATGGGAAACCTTGAGTTGAAGGAGGGCCAAACTTTTTGGAGGACAAAGAGATGGGGAGAAGACAAAGTGATGAAAGTTGAATCGCTTGCAACCGCGACGATCCGAAAGCTCCTGCCAATCCTTGGCATCGCTCCAAACACATCCCTCCCTAATTACATCCTCCATCTCCCATTGAACGAACTCTCTCGCGAACACATTGAACTCATCAACACCCACACAACGACTAGCACAGAATACACATTCGTGATTGCGAAAGCATGGAACCGAATCAAAGCGCCAGAAAAGAAGATTGGACAGCCTGTCACGCTGAGAGAGAAAGAGTTCGCTCACTCCAAGGCACTTCAGTCACTCGATCCGTCCGAAGGACACAGCCTCCCCAACACAGTCCAAATCCCAATCCCGACATTCAAGCAACCACAAGAAGCCTCACATCTCCGCCCAGCAGACCTCCCACCATTCAACCCAACGAATGGCTACACAAGTTGGAGTGAAGACCTAACGACACAGCATCTTCACGGAGGTAGGACACTCCTTGCCCACCTCCTCTCCAAAGCAATGATCGCCTCGCAGACACAAACTGGTCGCGAGAGGAGATAGATGAGCTGATGTGGAAGCTGTCGTCGATCCCGTCAGAGCTGAAAGCCAGAACGCACAAACCAAAGAGGAAGACCGAAGAGAGGACAGTGAGGCTGAGCCAAGAAGAGACATTGAACCGAGCAGTGAAGAAGTGGGAGAACTTGGTGGCAAGAGGGAAGACGAGCTCCATCACGAAAGAGATCGAGGACATGAATGCCGGTCGCACACAGTCACTCTCCTTCGACGAAGTGAAGCAAAGAATCACAGCCCTCCACAACGATGAGGACAGGAAGGCCCTCTATCTCAGTGTCAACAGGAGGACAAGGGAACAAGTGCGCAGTGGAGAGAAACTGGAGATCAGGAACGCGACCAATGGTCTCAACTCGAACTCCACACCCTCGCTCGACGGCCTCACAGCTGAGTTCGTCAAGAGATGCTGCCGAAACGACAAGATCGTGGAGGACCAATTGGGCAATCTCATCTCTCTCTGCCTCGAAAGGAACTATCTCCCTCAAGCGTGGTGCGTGTGCAGGATGGTCGGGATCCCGAAAACAGATGGGAAGATCAGACCGATCGCTGTCCAACACACCTTGCGGAAACTTATGGCTCGCCTACTCCTCGAACGGAACAAGGGTTGGTTGCAGAGGCACACCTCCCAAGACAAGTCGGGGTGGGTGTGAGGAACGGCAGGAGCGTGGTTGTTGATGCGGTGGAGCATGCCATCGACGAGGCAATCCAACAGAGAACCACACAGTTCATCGTCATGCTTGACATGTCCAATGCCTTTCAGAATGTCCGAAGACAACAACTCCTCAACAAGCTGGCAGACATCGAGGACTACGACGCTGAACTCTTGCACTTCATCAGAAATTCCTTCGAGCAAGAGACCCTCATCCTCAGTCGAGGCGAGGAGACAGCAGCGATCCCAAACAGCCGCGGTGTCCAGCAGGGATGTCCACTATCTCCATCCCTCTTTGCCTTCTACATCACTGAACCAATGAGGCAAGCTGAAGCTGGCGGAGCAACGGCATGGGGTTACCTCGACGACCTTGTCCTCATGGCGAACTCGGAAGCCCAACTCAACCGCAGCCTGACCAAGCTCTCAACATCCCTCACTGCACACGGCCTCACCCTCAATCCAACGAAGACGGTCATCATGTCAGTCGTCGATGGCGTCCCCTCAACCAAACCGATCAACGTGCTCGGTCACTCCTCGAACATCGGCCAAGCTTCTTGGTACGATCGTGACCAACGACCAGCAAACCAGAGACAACTTCTTCATGGAGCGAGTGGAGAGAATCAAGTCGACGCTTCCCAAGGTCTCCTCCTCAGTCACCAAGCACACTTGCATCTCCTCCGTCAATCCATCTCCTCCAAACCCCTTCACATCCTCGCCACCACCTTCATCTCAGAGGAAGCCCTCATCTCCGCAGACACCACCATCACCTCCCACCTCTCAAATCTCTTCAACATCCCTGATGCCCAACAGTTCCTCATCCACCTCCCAATCAAAGAAGGAGGACTCGGCATCCCCTCATTCGTTCAGACAGCCCTTCCATCACTCATCTGTTCACACGCATCGCTCCACCCAGAGATGTGGGAAGCCGATCACATCCAGAGAGCGAAGGTCGACCTCGAGTCAAGGGACACACAACCATCCTTCTCGACTTCGAAACCAGTAATGAGGATGATCACACACTTGACGAAGGAAGAGTACGATGCAGCGAGACAGGGTCAGAAGCAGTTGAGAGAGCTCATGACGAAGGAGGAAACAGCAGCGAAGCTGTCATTGCTGTCCGTCCACCAACAGAACAAGCACAATGTGATCAAGTCAGCTGAGAATCAGAAGTGGCGGTCCACACTTCCAGTAGACAGGTACCACAAGATAAACAACAACGTCTTCAGGTGCGCGCTGGACAATCTCTTTCTGAAACCTCCCTCTCCTTCTCGGAGGCCACCCGTTTCAACATGGACTCCAACCCACACACACACGCACCCACCCAACTCCGTTGTCCTGCATGCCAGTGTGAAATGCTGGAAGACCACGCCGGCTGCTGCAAGCGAACCAGCAGTGAGAGACTCGCAAGGCATCACGCCATCAAGTTCCTGCTTGCGCAGACACTCAAGGAGATCCCGTCAATCACTGTGAGAACCGAGACCAAGATGGGAAGAGACGATGAAGATGCAAATGAAGAAGCAAACACAATAGCCGATCTTCAACTCAGAGTCACCACTGGCTACACCAAACACCGCTTCGTCCGAGACATCCTCGGAATCAAAGACGATGGCCAAAGGATCCTTGAGTTCGGACTTGATCTCGTGATACCACAAGACTTCACAAGCAGATCACACACAGAGAGGGATGATGGACCCGAAAGGCAGAGTCAAGGAAGCAGAGAGGAAGAAGGAAAGGAAGTACAGCAGAGCGGGCCAAAGCCACACAGTCATCGGCATTGGCTTGAGCGACCACGGCCACTCAGGCCCCAACGCCTCACTCTTCTTCGACTTCATCAAACAGCTTGCTATCGAAAGGAAGATACCCAACCCACTCCCCACCTTCTTCACCCAAGTATCAGTCATCATGGAACTCGTTCGCTCCCACATGGAACAGACATACATCAAGACGCTCAGCCATCTTGCTAGGAGGAAGGAAGAAGAAAAGAAAGCGCACTGTTGGGATCGAAATGGACATAGAATCATTCAACCTCATCACTTCAGTCACCGGAGACTCACTCCACAACACTTCAATCACACTCATCAACAACACTACACACAACAACCCCACACTTCACAAGGCAAACACCACACATCACCTTCAAATCACACCACCTCAACCCATCACCTCACCATCCCCCACTTCACCTCACACACCGGAGCACCAAACACCCCCACCTCCCCTCCCCACCACTCCACTCCCTCACCCATCACAGCAACGCCCAACCCAAGACTAACACAAACCAAACTTCGTCTAGGAAAGGGTATGTTGCTGCAGATGGACGGCGGAGATTCGAAACACAGAATATAGAAGAAGACGAAGGCAAACAGGACGAAGACGATGCCTATTGCAAGGAAGAGAAGGGCCAGAAGGAAGGAAAGAAGGAAGGACATGATCAAGAGAAGCCCAAAGAAGGAACAACGGAAGACAGAGACAAGGAGGAAGCAGAAGAAGTGGCACAGCGCGAGAGAAACAACCGAGTGCCTGGCCTCGGCACCGGACCGCCAGCAGGAGTCCCTCTCTACCCCCCAAACTCATTCTTTTCCCTTCTCCCATCTCCCCCCAGGCTTTGCGAGCAGAGCGGATCGAGCGAGAAGCACAAAAGCACAATCATCAAGCACCCACCAGACAATAGAAAGCATAAGTCAGAATAAAACCAATTTCACACTCTTTATTGTTCATCTTAGTTTCCATTCTCATCTCATTTGATCCAGCCCACTTCGAAATGTACCCCATTCCCGGCATCGAGGTTCGTTTTTTCGCGTTTTTGTCCTCTTTTTTGCACTCCCCACGCTCTTACTAACATTTTCCGAGAAAATGGAGTCTCCATATCAAGATCTGACAGAAAAAAGTGTCGATCAATCTGATCCGTCCAACAACCGACTATCGAACCCGGGTCTGAAAAGTACATCCCCCTTCACAACCGCTAAACATCTCTACTGATCTTTGTCAATCAACCCACCGTTCATACAACCCCCTCATCCGACAAACTCGACACCAATCTTCATCTCTTTCTTTCAGTCTTCTTCGACGTCTCCAATCGTATATTCACTCCCTGAATGATGATCTTAGTCCGTGACCTTCACAGTGGATCAATGACGGTGTTAAATGGAGTATTTCTCCAACATCTCTGCAAAAATCGAAAGAAACGCACAAGCTGTTCAACTCGGCTCGAAGACAACATCCGTCCATTATACATCATTCGGTGTTATTTTTGTTGATATGTGGTCAATCTGTTGCAAGTTGAAGTGGGGTCCGAAAACTGTTGTGATGGTCCGGAAAAGTCAACTGAGGGAAGCAGAAAGGGAAGTGAGATGCTTGGGATGCACAAATTGCATTTTTCGAGAATCGTAGTCGAAAACAAACAACTTTCTTTCCCTCCAAAAGCAACTCACCGAAATCATGAAGTCCGAAGCCAAAGTCAACAATCTATTCGAATCTCCCTCATTGCGACCAATCAACGGTGCTGTGTTGCAACCGCACGGGAGCCTTCTTGGAGTTGTGTTGGGTGATACCGAAGTGAGGGATTGCGTGTCTCTCAAAGCCGACTGTTTGGAAGACGATTCTGTGGAAGGATGCCTGTCATCGGAGAAGCGATGGAAAACGAAAGAAGGGTACGAGGAAGAAACAGACCGAAAACGGGATGGACAATATGCTGAACGCTGCTGCCGCCCCTTCCTCCTCTCTCCTCAAAGCCTCGTTCTCTCTCTCAGCCCCTTCCTCCTCTCTCCTCAAAGCCTCGTTCTCTCTCTCAGCCCCTTCCTCCTCTCTCCTCAAAGCCTCGTTCTCTCTCTCAGCCCCTTCCTCCTCTCTCCTCAAAGCCTCGTTCTCTCTCTCAGCCCCTTCCTCCTCTCTCCTCAAAGCCTCGTTCTCTCTCTCAGCCCCTTCCTCCTCTCTCCTCAAAGCCTCGTTCTCTCTCTCAGCCCCTTCCTCCTCTCTCCTCAAAGCCTCGTTCTCTCTCTCAGCCCCTTCCTCCTCTCTCCTCAAAGCCTCGTTCTCTCTCTCCCAGCCGATGTCAGCAACTTCGCAAACGCTACTGCTCTCGCTGAAGACATCCCGAAACACTTCAAACACAAAAGGAAGGATACTTCGCATCAACTTCTCATCAGACGCGGCTGTCGTCCGAATCGCTGACCGTCGCTGCTCACCCTTCCGGTCAACCGGTCACTCCCTCTTTTAAACCAACACTATCTCCCTCCTTCTCACCAAAGTGTCGTTCACAGAATCGATTGACACGTCACCAGCTTCTCTCATCACTGTCACAAACTCGTACAGACTCACTGTCAGAGATTGTCCACTCGACCGCTTCACATCCTCCCACCAAGGGAGTGTGATCCACTGGACAGATCCGTCGGCTCTTCATGTTCATTGAACGAACCGGACATTGCTGAACGCGAAGTTCGTTGGGTGGAGATGCGATGTGCCTTTCATTTCTGAACGGCATGTCGTCATTGTCGTTGCATGTGAATGCAGATTCTGAACAATGCACAGCTGGAGAAGATAATCACGAAGGTTCTGTTTTTCACAACAGCAACCTCTTTGGTCTTCTCATCCTGGACATCATCGTTGACAACGGGTCTTGTTCTGACTATTCGGATTGTGGACAGTCGACACCGCTGGATATGAAGCCTTCCCTCTCTCTGACTTTCGAAATCCAAATGATATGCTGATCTGTCTTTCTGAGGCACATGATGTGTCGGAAACTTTCGTCTGTTCCGAGTCCTCTCCATGCAGAACTAGTTTTGGGTTCAGTGCAAGAAGAGTAAGCAAGAAAAGAAGAGCGAACTCCAGACAAATACGGAACCAAAACGCCATCTGACAAATTTAGACAAGACCATTTCCTAAATTACGTCCCCATTCACATATCATCCACAGATTCTCCTCCATTTCCAATTCATCGATCAAAGAATCTCTATTGAGTTTGAAGAACAATATTCTGATTACAAATGAATTTTTTGCGTAAATTGACCAGAGTGATTGTCAGGATAATCGGTCAAGGAGAACAGCCCATAAAATATGGTATGATTGCCTGGTGCACTAGACACCACAATCAGTAGGATTCCACTCCAAATAAGAATGAAAATATTACTGTCTGACTTGAAATCCCTCGAAATCACAATTGTTGTCAAAATGTTGAGTCCAGGCCAGATGCCGAAGCCATCAGCCTACGAAAGATGAAAGGACATGTTGCGGAAGACACAATTGAGGCACTAGAAGGAGATGTCGATGATTCTCCAGTGAGTTCTATTGATTCACCAAATCCATCAGATAGGGGAGAGCTTTCGACATCCGAGAACAGTTCGACGTCCAAAAACTGAAAGAAGATCCAGTCATTCATGGCTACGATCGATAGCATTTCTCGAGTACAATAATCGCCTCTTTTTTCTTTCATTCAATCAATTACTGGAATCTTTTTCTCGGACCAATCAATCGGCTGAAGTCAACGGTGATGTCTCAACTTTTAATCTGATCTCAAAAATTCTCACCCTGGTATTGGACATTTGGGTCAGTTTTTTTGACATCATAAAAAAGTTCGAGGATCCAAATCAGAAATCCTAACTTACAACCCCAATCGGAGTTCAGTCCAATGAGCCGACAATATTGTTGAATTGCATCTGGAACCAATCTTGGAGAGATAGTAGTTCCTTTCTTTTCCTAGAGATACTGTTGTGTTTGAAGTCGGTTTAATCATACCCCGTGCCCCCTCATCAAAATTTTCAAATATGCCTGTTTTCGAATATTAATGACACTTTTGTTGAAATTTTGTGATTTTGAGGGCGAAAAGAAGCTGCCCGTTTTGGCCCGATCCAGCCCATTATTTGTTTCAACACTTCACAAAGATCCTTTTTTCTATGTTACTTTTGAGAATTCACCAATAGTCTTCACAGCCCCCCCTGCTCTTGAGCAGGGGGGGCTGTGAAGACTATCCGACATTATGAAAAAGTGTCTGGAAAAAGGATCGGGTGAAGTGTAGATGAATTTATATCTCCAAAACCCGGTCTCAAATCGAGAAATAATTGCGAAAATATCGTGAAATGGTATTAAATAAAGCAACTGTTAAAAAATTGGAGGGGGGCACGGGGTCGGATTATGCCTTGAAGTCTGGTGGTCGAACTTTTCCATGATGTCAAAAATTCACACACAAATCGTGAAATGGTCTCACTACTCACCAATTTACTAGACTTTATGCTCTCACATCCACCAGACCTGAAGGTGGGCCTCAAAGCCGCAGTCTCTCTGTCAATGTCTTATTCCTTCCTCTCACAACCCTGTCCATCATTCTGTTGAACACTGTCATTCGATGTCAATTCCTACCATATTGTGAATTAAAGCCCTAGCAGCCTTCCATTCTAATTCTTCTACGCCCTCGTCGTTAACTCTGTCCAGGTCATGTATGTCACTTCATTTTTTTTATTCTATTCTAGTACAATTGGATTCCACAACATTTCAATCCATCCTTTCCGAAAATGAAGTGAATGAGATCGCATCCGTCGAAGGTTGAAGTCACAATGCATCATCTTAGTTTTCGATATCGCCGAAGAAGTTGAAGTTTCTGAGAACTATCGCGGAGAAATCCGAAGCGAAATCATGGAATGGCTGGACACCAATCCACGCTCTCGTTCAAGAAGTCCAAAAGACATGACTGAGACTACAACAAACGTCGATTCTTCACATATGGATCGAACGACGAGCCACCATTCATCGAACATTTGGATGGTATCAAACGACTCCGAGTACAAACAGGAGTCTAGCAATGATACCTCATCCTGTGAGGATGAGAAGTGTTCATATCGTCGAAAACGGATTCCATTCCCCACAACTTTTTCTCTTTCTGATGACGATGCGAATTCTTCTCTGATTGGTTCATTCCCATTGTTCGAATCCCACCGTCTCATCTTTGAATCAAGATATTCTCTCATTTACCAATTGGGTAAGAATTATTGAAAAAAAGTTCAACGACTCGAATCTGAAAACGAGACGAGTCCCTCTTGTCAGTATCTAGTCTGGATTCAAGATAATGACATTGAAATGTATCGATCATGAAGGATTGAGAATGGACAATGTCTATCTCGGCTGTGTCATGAGACGAGATTCGAAGTTTTGAATTCGAACGTTTTTCTGATATCAAAAATTTTCACCAATTTAAAGGAACAGAAAAAGAAAGAAATACACCTCACTTCATTGAGGTTCACCATGAAATCATCTATTTTGAAAAGAGGAGGATAGTCATAAGATGGAAGAAGTGGGAATAAAAGTTCCAGGAAAAGAGGTATTGTGCTGTCACAAATACACGGAAATTCATGAAATCGTCAAAAAGCGAGATTTTCACAGAATCTGATGAGGATGGACTAACTAAGAAAAAATCAAAGTTTGAAATAATCTCCTACAACCCCCTGACAAAACCGCATCGTCCATGAATTATACCACTGCGTCGAACTTTTTGACATCACTCAAAAGCTCGACCAACTACCTTCGCATCTTGTCTCGGGAGACTGCCGAGACAAACATTGTCCATTCTCATTGATTCGTTTGAGACACCATTCAACGTCGTTCTCGTGAAACAAGACAAAACCCTGGTCTGAGGGACAAGTCTCCTTTTTCGATACAAGTCCTCGAACTGTTTTATAGTGTCAAAAACTCTGACCCACTGTCTCAGATTCGATTTGGCAATATCTCAACATCCTCTAGATCAATTGTCATGACTTTTTTTTCTGCTTTTTTGATGATTCGAACATTTTGGAATAGTTTCGAAAAACAATTCTGAGAATCTGGAAAAATTTACAAACGGCACCTATTTCATCGACATAACTCTCCAAAGCCAAATTCTTTTTTCAGTATTGAACCATCGTTTTTGAGATTTTTACGAAGAAAATGCAATTGATTTGGTTCAAAACAGATTACTGGTTGTGAAGATATGACGTCAAAAAGTTCACGGTTTTGATGTGTATCCTCCGGTATGATACAACAGGACCTAATAATGGGTCTTTAGCTCCAATTTATTGGCAGAATTCTTACTTCATCAAGACCACATTTCCCGGAAAGAATCTCGATTCATGGCGGTGAAACAAACTTCGGCGGTTTTGTGGCACCAGTATGACTCGGGTTAGAATTTTTGACATCATTCAAAAGTTCGACGGTCACAAACAAAAAAAACGAAATAGACTACACATGGTACAGCTCTTTCACAGTTCTCGAAAATACTGTTCACTCTCGTCATGCACCAATTCTAGAGAAAGGTCGATTCATTTCTCGACCATGAGAGGTGATTGGTTTTGAATGTTGATCTTCGAACTTTTGAATGATGTCAAAACTTCTAACCCACTTGGGTGTGAATTTTTGAGATCAACAAAGATTTCGAGAAGCCGAATCAGAAAACGAGATGAATCCATCTTGTCAGGCTTTTGTCGAATTGCACGACAATGACATCGAATAGTGTTTCCAACAAATCATTGAGAATGGACAATGTATGTCTCGCCTGTGTGATGAGACGAGATTCGAAGAAGGGTATTCGAACTTTTTTATGACATAAAAAATACTCACCCATTTAGTTGATGAGGTTGTATGATTCTATCTCCATTTCGATCCAAACAACAGAATAATTTTTTATACGTGGGTGAGAATTTTTGATATCATAAACAAGTTCGAATGCCCTTCTTCGAATCTCGTCTCATCACATAGCTGAGACAGACTTTGTCCATTCTCAATGATTCGGTGGAGACATCATTCGACATAATTCTTGAAAAAAATTGACTGAACACAGAAAAGAGGGATGCGTCTCGATTTCAGATTCGAATCTTCGACTTTTTTTCTGATCTCAAAAATGCACACCCACGTGTATGTGGCGGTTTCGTGTTTTTGGTGTTTTTGTCGTGTTTTTTGTGTTTCGTTCTGATACACAAGAACTGAAACTTGGGTGAAGAAAGTGAGGGTGTGGAGTTGGAGTTGGGCTCTTTGGTTGCGTTTATGATCTTGAGCTTCTCCCCACTGTGAACCTGCTCCCTTGTCCTCCTGTTGGTGCTGAGGTAGAGTTTCTTTCTATCCTCATTGTTGTGGAGGGCAGCAATCCTTCTCTTGATCTCGTCAAAGGAGAGAGACAGTGTTCGACCAGTATTCATTGTCTTCTTCCTTTCTACCTCTTTGGCACTACCTCTCGGATCCATCATCCCTCTTTGGGGGTGCGATCTGCTTGTGAAGTCTTGTAGGATATCGAGATAAAGTCCGAACTCAAGTATCGTTTGGCCTTCATCCTTGATGCCGATGATGTCTCTGGCGAAGCTATGTTTGGTGAAGCTGGTGGTGACAGTGAATTGAAGGTCAGCTATTGTGTATGCTTCTTCCTCATTTACGCTTTCTTCGTCTCTCCTCCTCTTGATCTCTGTCCTCACAGTGATTGAGGGGATCTCCTTGAGTGTCTGTGCTAGTAGGAACTTGATGGAATGATGTCCTACGAGCCTCTCGCTGCTGGTTCGTTTGCAGCAGCCGGCGTGGTCTTCTAGCATTTCGCATTGGCATGCAGAATAGCGGAGCTGTGTGCGAGTGTGTGTGGGTTGGAGTCCATGTTGAAACGAGTGGCCTCCGAGAAGGAGAGGGGAGGTTTTAGATAGAGGTTGTCCAGAGCGCACCTGAAGACGTTGTTGTTTATCTTATGGTACCTGTTCACTGGGTGTGTGGACCGCCACTTCTGATTCTCGGCTGACTTGATGACATTGTGTTTGTTTTGTTGGTGGACGGACAACAGTGACATTTTAGTAGCTGTTTCTCCTTTCATCATGAACTCTCTCAACTGCTTCTGGCCTTGTTGCGCTGCATCGTACTCTTCCTTTGTCAAGTGGGTGATCATCTGCACGACAGGTCTCGATGTCGAGAAGGACAGTTGTGTGTCCCTTGATTCAAGATCAACCTTCGCTCTTTGGATGTGGTCGGCTTCCTACATTTCTGGGTGGAGCGATGCGTGTGAACAGATGAGGGATGGAAGGGCTTTCTGAACGAATGAGGGGGATTCCGAGTCCTCCCTATTTGATTGGGAGGTGGATGAGAAACTGTTGGGCATCGGGGATGTTTGAAGAGATTTGATAGATGCGTCATAACCCGGTCATATCAGCAATCCGGAACCTGGCGTTGAAATATACCATTTTGGTCAAAATAAGAAAATTTTAATTTCCAAATTTGCTCTCTTGGTGAATCGGAGGAATCCTCAAAAAACCTCGTTCTCGGCCATTTTTGTTGTGTGTCCAAGTCATATCTCCACAACCTGAGGACCAATTTTGAAGAAATTCGCCACAGAAAGGTTTTTTGGTGAAAAGAGTTTTGTGTAAAAAAATAGAAAAAAAAGTTGGGTATTTGGGAAGATGTGAAAAATCGCTATTTTTCTCGACCGAACATTTTTTAGGAAAAAACCTTTTGGTTTTGAGAGTCTTTTTTCTATGCTTTAGCGATAAAACTGCATTTTCTTCGGTTGAAAACGGATATCTGGTTGTGGAGATGCAAGCGTAGAAAGTTTGAAAAAATGGGTCAGCATTTTTGACATCATTCAAAAATTCGACGGTCAAAACAAAAAAGGAAATTGACTACTCTTGCCACGGCTCTTTCAAAGATCTCGAAAATACTGTTCAATCATGTCATACACCAAGTCGAGGGAAAAGCCGATTCATTTCTCAGTCATGGGAGGAGATTGGTTTTGAATGTTGATCTTCGAAATATTGAATAATGTCAACAATTCTGACACAAATGTTTGAATCATCAAAACACGTTTCTGGAAAAATCATTACAATTGATTCACTGGATGTTGAGATATTGCTAAACACTTTTTCAAAAGTGGCCAAATGAATGTGTTTTGGAGTTTTCTCGGCAAACAGATACTTGGAGGACATGACAAAATCTTTTATTCATCAGCAATAATATCAATATTTTGATCAATTATGATGACTCTCTTCATAAAAACAATCGGAGTTGAATGTAGAGTGAAGTGGACTGAGCTGTCACAAAAACTAAAAAGGGTTGATCTCTTATCTCGCTCTCTCATTCTGTCCGAATTCTTGATCATCTGATGAAAAGACATCGAGATCATTGTCAGAAGGTGTTGGTTGTTGATCATTTTCTGATGAACTCTCTTCGAAAGACGCTTCTTGGAGGATCTCTCGAATTAAGGGAGGATCATCAAGTTCTACCAAATCGGTATGATGCTGAATATGAGTTGTCGGGTTTGGTTGGAATGGAAGAGTAAACGTCATTTTTCTTCATATATCTTCAAATGACAGGTTAAGGTTTCTTTTTACAAGCCAAGTTGATAAATATGAGCCAATAAATCTAGCTTGAACACCACAAGTTGGAAAGAATCGTCTCATGTGACTCCACAATCCTTCCACCACGTTTGTGCTTGTTCCTGTTTCTGGATCAATGAAGTTTTTCGAATGATTAACTGTTGAATGTGTAGATCCTAGACTGCTTTATCGAGAATATGCTCGCCATTCATCAGCAATAATATGTGTTCCTAATCGAATTCTAGATTGAATGATTGGAATTAGCGTTTCACTCGAACGATCTGGAATAATCATCACGAAAGTGCTCCCAGCTCCTCCAGATTCTAATCTTTCCACCCCACCAAAGACCCAAATTTGCTGTTTTTGTCGACCACGATGGTATTTCCTCTTGCGCACTATCGCTTCATCAATTTCGATTATCTTCCCTAATCCGCCGATTTGAAGCTGAGAATCATTCCATATTTCAGAACAGACTGCGTAGAGGTTGCTCTTCCAGTATCCAATCGAACTGATACTAACATCAGTGAGAAGTTGGATTTGAGTAGAGGAGAATCTATGCCAGAGAAGAAGGATGATCAACAGGAGCTTGTTCAGTGGGATGTGAGATCGAGTGAAACTTGTATTTCTCAAGACTGATTTTTTGTTGCAATGAGAGCATCTCCAGTTCCTGTGGTTCTTTTCTTTGGAAAGTGAACATGATCTTCGACAGTTTGGACAATAAAAGACAGGTTGTCGAAGAATTTCTGTCTGAACCACCGCCAGGACCCTTCCTCTTTGCTAAAGAGCCCAAAGAAGTAACTAGGTTTCCCTTCTGAAATCTGATCAATTTGCATAGGAAAGCAAGTTTGATCCGACACATACCAAAAATTACCGGAAACCAAAATACCAATCTTGACTTCCGACTCACTATTTTTCGACAAGATGCTAGATTGATGATATATGACATGGGAATGAGGAGAATAACGATCAATTTTCATGTCCTTAAAGTATCGATTTGCCGTTTTCTCAGCGAATACTCGGAGATGTTTTTCAATTTTTTGTCTTAGTTGAACCATATCAATCTGTTTCTGCGAAAAACTCGATTTATGGTAGGTTAAAGAATTTCGGCGGCTTTTTGATGGCACTGTTATCCCAGATTGAAAAATGTGGATTCGACGTTGTCGGGTGAATAGTCTCATTTACTCATTCAGGGCTCGTGATAGTTCTTCGTTGTTGTGAAATACTCGTCCTCGGAGCTGATCCTTTAACGTACCAAACATGGCGAAGTCACAGGGGCTGAAGTCGGGTGAGTACGGGGGTTGCGGCATGATTTGTATGTTCGATTCTTGTCGGTATCTCGTAACTTGTTCTGATCGATGTGGGGTTGCGTTGTCATTGTGAAGGATGATGGGACGCTCAATTCCCACCTGGTTCGCTATATATCTGTCAAGTGTCTGCAAAATAATATCTCTGAAATATCTTCCTTTTATAGTTTGGCCAGTTTCGAACGATTCGAAAATTGAAGTATGGTTCAACTCAAAGAAGATTGTGAACTTGATCTTTCGCTGGAAGTGGCAAGGATCTTGCACAAAATGTAAGATTCTCACCCCTTCTCCTCTATCTGTGTGACATTGCGTATGAATAGAGAAACTGTGGTTCTTTCTTCACTGTGTAGATTGCACAGCATTTGCAGTGCGCATTGAACTCTTTGTATTGTGTCTGCTGGCGAGAGGACATGAGGGACTTTCAGAGGTGAAATTTTTGTGTTCCTGGCTGGGGTAATGGCCTTTTTAATTGATTGATGGGTAATAATCCGCTGACGCTTTTCTAAATCAGATAGTCATCAGGAAGGTGACCATCATTTTAAGCAGAAAATGGTTATCTCCAACAAGCGTCAGTGTTTTCGGATTGTCTCTTGGGGGATTTCTATTGGTAGGTGACAATCTCGAAGTCAGGTGAAAATCACAAAGTCAGGTGAAAATCAAGGATGGATCGTGTACGCTGTTGATCACCTTTTTTGTGCGTCACCAAACCGGACTATTTTTTATGGGCCACTATTGTTTTTGGAACTTGCGGACAATGATGATGGAGAATATCCCAACGAAAGAGTGACGTTTTTTGGAGTTACGGCAAAATATGATATACCTGACATCCAACTCGAAAAACTTGGCCTTGTTTCACATTCCGCCAGAATGCGGATAAAAAAACATTGGCCCACAATCGAGATGGAGGGGTTCATGGCCATCCACCCAACTTAAATACATCACAACGATCCGAAGTGGGATCAAAAATTGTAGAAAAGGCCCAATCCGAAAATCAAATGGATACTAATGAAATCAGAAAGGAAGTATTTTTTCTCCTGCAAACAAGAAACAGGCTATGACAATTTAGGATTTCACTCTCTCCATCCAAGAAATGTCCAACACACTTTTTCGAACGAGGTCATACATTTATCACTCTTCAAAAGGAACTCTCCCTTCTTCGACCAATATCATATCCTATCGGACATATCATTCATTGCACAAAAGAATGCATTGCTCCTTTGTTCAAAAGACTCCACAAACTTCATGATTTATATCATTATCATCCTTCACTTATTTTTAATCTCGACGAGACATACACGTATATCGATTCTGCCACCACCCAAAAGTTGCAACTATTGCAGGGACACCTCGTCCACAAGCTCTCGAACCAGTTATTCCACCGAAAACACTGAACTGCTTCTCATTTCAGCCGATGGAACATCCTATCCATCATCCATATCATTTTCTGGTGTTCAACTTCCGGCCAAATATGCTCACATCCAATCCGAGCAGATTCGTTTCATCACGACTCAAGGTCAAATTGGATCATCGATTCTTTTTTATCACTATTCAACGATGTGTGTTTCCCTTCTATGGTGAAACGAAGAGAGTATGTCAAACTTCCTCATTCTCACATCCTTCTCCACATGGGTCAGAATTTCTGACATCATAAAAAAGTTCGAGGATCCAAATCAGAAATCCTGACTCACAACTCCAATCGGGGTTCAGTCCAATGAACCGACAATATTGTTGAATTGCATCTGGAACCAATCTTGGAGAGATAATCGTTCATTTCTTTTCCTAGAGATACTGTTGTGTTTGAAGTCTGGTGGTCGAACTTTTCCATGATGTCTAATGGTAGCGTCAATAAAGCAAGAAAATCAATAATTCACGATCTACTAAGGATAAATCACAATTGGTCTAACTAAGAAAAAAAATAAAATTTTAGATTTATATCCCGGCACAATTCCGAGAAATCCTCAAAATACCCCGTTTTGCCCACAAAAAAAAGTGTTTCGGCAATATCTTCACAACCTGTGAACCGATTTTGATGAATTGTTTTGTAGAATCGTTTGTTTGGTGAAATGAATTTTTTGGAAAAAATGTCAAGAAAAAATTATGGGTCTCTGGGACGATGTGAAAAAACGCTATTTTTCGCCCAGAAAAAGTTCATGGGAAATTTTTTTTATTTTTTTGAGTGTCTTTGATCGATGTATATACGATAAAAACGCTTTTCTTCGGTCCAAAACGGACGTCTGGTCGTGGAGAAATGACCTTAAAAGTTTCAAAAATGTGTGTATTTTCCTATAGGGCGATATGAGGCACTCTCAAATTTTTGTCGTCAAATAAATCTAAAATTTTATTTTTTCTTAGTTAGACCAATTGTGATTTATCCTTAATGGATCGTGAATTATTGACATGGCGTGCTTTATTGACACTACTATAAAATTCCCACCCACATAGATATGATGACTGCGCATATGTGTGAAGAGATTCTCCAATTGTGCCGATACCAACTGGGTCTGAATTTTGACATCATAAAAAGTTCGAGGACTCGAATTGAAAAACGAGACTAGTCCCACGTGCTTGTATCTGGTCTGGTTTCTCGAGAAGGATGTTGAATGGTGTCTCCAACGATTCATTGAGAATGGATAATGACAGTCTCTGCTGTGTGATGAGACGAGATTCGAAGTTTTGAATTCAAACATTTTTGTGATATCAAAAACTCTCACCCAAAGAGTCTTTTTTTCTGATAGTACCCTCAAAAACAAGTCTTATTTATCTTTTTTATTACAGATTTCCGAGCCCATTGGTCAGTGAATTACTGCAGTTTCGACAGTGCTTTTTCGAAAACTGAGAAACCACGTTTTTTTCTCTCATATTTCAAAAATGAAAGGGTCCACGTTTCAATTCAAGAATAATCTCACCTATTCGGCATGATAGAGGCCTGTTCTTTTACCGTGATGTATTTCTTTGAAAACTGTGAAAAACCCTTTTCGACTCGAACGAATCCTCTTTCTTGTTCGGCGAGGATGACATTTTTCGTCTTTTCTCTGTCACCTGTCGCCGAATTAGTCTTCATCGCTTCGTAAAAGGATGCAAGCTCAAATCTCTCATAAGGGAGAATCATGATACATCTGTTGTGGTATCCACGATCACCACACATCTAAGAGAAATCGAGGGAAAGATCCGGTGTCGTTTTGAGTTAGCAGTTCAAATGAATTCTCATAGCCTTTCGAAATGAGAGTCCGGACTATTCACCGTCCAGATTCGAACGGTTTTCTGTTTTTGTCCTTCCAAACAAGTAGTTATAGAAGCGAATAGAGAACCAATCTGAAATTGTCATTGAAATCAAAACTAAAAGTCAACGCCGATTGACCAATTTTGAATCTTGTATTAAAAGGAATTTATGACATTTTGATGACATCAATATTTGGCCTAAATTCTAAAAATAATGACCAAAAAAGGACCTCGTGAAAAGTGTCCTTTTTGAAGCTTTTTTTGAGTACTTTCCAAAAACAAAGTCGATTTCTTTTTTTATTCAATTTTTTAATTTGGATAAAATGAGTTGCGTATTAACACCAAATCAACTACAGGAAATATTGGACAAAGAAAATTTGAAGATGAAAGTTCCACCAACTCTCAATCGACAAGGAACAACATATCTCACATCGAGCACTTTCGAATATTATCACGAAGATAAACCAGATGACATTTATCGAGTGTACTTACAGCGTTTTGTCAAAGGATCTAGACCACACACGAATCGCCAGAGATACATTCAAGTATCCAATTGTTGCACGAAAGCAAAGTTTCTCGAGTCAATGAAAAACGAAAATTGTGAACTCATTTCTGAATACAAGTATGCTGATTCACTTGTCACATACCGGTACGAAGGAGTCGAATGGAAAGTGATTCCATCGAAATGGATGAAGGGATATCGAGCTCATAATTGTCAACGAAAACGATACACACAATCGTTTGTTGAAAATGAATTGAAAAAAGAGAATTGTGAACTCATTGGAACATACACAAAGGTACTTGAGCCATTCAAATATCGCGATTTACGAACAAAGAATGAGTTTTACGTTCGCTTGGACAATTGGTTGTATTTTGGAGACCGTCCTCACTTGAAAATGTACCATGAAAGGTCTTGAAACTACTGAAAATCTATTTTTGACCACAAATCAATGAAATCCAATGTGAGAACCATTTCGAAAAATTCTGCAAAAAATTCTAAAATCTCGGGGACACTGTCGGTCATCGATCAAGACAATCCTGATCAAAATCGGTTGGGAATTCGTCGAACTGTGTACCGAACTTAGGTCCAAAAAGTGACGAAAAAGTCGATGTTCAGATTTCGCCACTATGAACACCTTTATGTCTCAAATTGTGTTCAAACACGTTCTAAAATTACGAAATTGATGTTGATAGGTGAAATTTTAGGAAAAAAGCACTTTTGAAAAAAAAGTTAGATCCGACCCCACAACATATTTTGAAAATGACAAAATTTTTAAGGAGGAGAAAGTGACGTCTCGCTCTTCTCCAACACGTCACTTTTCGCCCTCTGATGGTCTCAAAACATGACAAATCGATAGTGGACAGGTATTCGCGTCATTCGGTTTTGACGATCCTCGACACACGATCGTTTTCACAATTTTTTGTCAATTTTCATTTCTCATTGATTTCACGTCAACCACTTCACAATCGCACTCAAGCGACGCTTTTTTGAGAATTCTGGTTGTACATCACCTATAGTTCGCTCTGGAGGGTCGGTTTTTCGATCACACCTCTGACGACACATCTGCACCAACATTTTGACACTATGGATTTTTTGATCTGAATTTCGTCACAAATCCTTCTTTCTCACGGTATGAGTAAGGTGTGCTCGAATTTTGAGGAGATTTTGTCGGATAGTTCTCTCATAAAGTCACTTTTTCATGTTTTCATTTCACAGCTTTTCACAGTGTTTGCATGTTTGAACACCACTTCAGCCCCTTCTTTCTCACATCATTCTCTCCACATTTCACCTCGAGTTGAACCATTCATCCTCTCCATTTTTCTCATCTCACTTCCATTTTGTGGGCCGTTCTCACTTCACTAGCACATCATTTTAGTCAACTTTTCATCACTTTTTTCACAAAAACAGAGTAAAAGAAAGCGAAACAACCAACAATGAAACGGGCAAGTATGAAACTGAGAGGGAAATTGACGAACGTGAAAATGACGTGAAATGTGGCGCCAATAGTGAAAATGTCGCTTGTGTTTGGTCCTTTTTTGCTTAAAAACATCAAAAAGTGCTCAAAAAAGTATGTGAAATGATGAAGATTACGGAAAAATTCCGAGATATGAAGTGAGCCGTTGAAAGTGAGATCTCTGCAAAAGTCCGGAAAACTCAGTAAACGGGAATTAGTGTGTTGAATTTGAGAAAAAGTTTAGTTGAAAGAAACATGAATGAAGTGGTTAAAAAGGATAATCAATGAGAAAATGAGGACTGAAGTGAGGTCAAAAACGAAACAAGAACTAGTGCAAAAGTGGTGACAATTCAACCAAAAACGAGTGAAACAGAGCTGAAAAAAGAGAGAAATGAGAGTGGCATACTGCTTTTTACGTAAATGTGCAGAGATCCACGACCGATCCTGAAACCTCAAATATCTCTGCAAAAGTCCGGAATCTTCAAAAAACGGAGCATACCATGATGATCCTACAGTTACGGAGATTCCAAAACGCGAAGAATCAGAACGAAACAAGCACTCTTGAGAATTGAGTGATCGAACCCATTGATCCTCGATTCCAGGGAAAAATCCAAAACTGATAAAATCACGAATGTAAATTTATTTTTGAATTTTTTAATTTGTATTAAATGAATCCAACTGAGATGTACAAGGAAAGACGTCGAGTATGTTCAGAACAAGCATTAATTGAATCAATGCGAGAAGAGAACTGTTCGCTAGTCTCTGAGTATGTCAGAAATAATGTGCCGGTGACGTATGTTCATGAGGGAATCAAGAATTTTAATTTCAATGAAAGAGCAAGCAGAAATGAATCGACAAAAATACAATTCACAAATGATTGAGAAAATGATTGATCATAATCTCTCAACAACCAACGAGAATTCGGCAGTGATTGAATCACTTCAGAAGACAACAGAAGCACACAAGAATGCGATATCTTCAATTCAGAAAGTGGTGAGCACAAATGGATCGATCACGACAACAGAAATTGGAGGATTGATCAATGTGAATGGAGCGAAGTGGAATATCTCAGAAGGATCACTTCCGAAGTATCCTGGAACATATCCGGCATCGACATTTAAGTCTGGCATTTCAATCTCACAATCGATTGCAGAAACTTCTGGAATTCAGTTCAATGGTGATGGCATAATCATGTGGTCTCCCTGTGACACACCAGCATTGTATTACTACGATGAGGACACTGGTTCAGGAGTGTTTTCAATATCGACAACAGGAAGTTTTTCTCAGCTGTCAGACAGAAGAGTGAAAAGAAATATTGAACCTTATCCCGATGTTCTTGAACAACTGAATAAAGTCGAAATCGTGCAGTACCAATTCAACACATTTGACTCGAAGATCAACAAAGTGACGAGACAAATAGAGAGCGAAACAAATGAAGAACTCTTGAAGAACTGCAAAGAGAAATGTGAATGTCTGAAGAAGGAAAGTGAGAAGAAACACATTGGTGTGATTGCACAACAGATCCAAGAAATCTTTCCTGAAGTCGTGAATGATTCCAATCCAGATTGTCTTCAAGTTGATTATGCAGAACTCTCTTGCTTCTGTGTGAAAGCCATTCAGGAATTGTGCTCTATTGTTGGACAACAACAGACACTCATAAATGAACTCATTCAAAAATATAGTTCACTGATTAGTATTCCAACATGAGATCAACCAGAAATTCATAATACTCTTTGATTATTTTTCCATTGATTGTCTCCGTGGTTTCCATCTCTATTGATTCACCAGAACTGTCTTTGAACCAGATCTTCACAATTGATTGTCGAGTGCTTAATTCCCACTTCTTTCGCTTCGCAATCTGTTCGTTACAGAAGGCAACATATGAATCATTAAATGCGTCAGTCTGGATCCAATCACCATGGATTGTTATGTGCTGTGGAATATCTTTGGATATTACAGTTGAGTTACCATTAATTTCTTCTTTCACATGGATGAGTTTGCAGTCAAGAAAGTGAATATATTTTTGATTTCTAGAATTTGTAAAATCAGGAGGTAATTGAGCAGTGTGAGAATTCTGAATTGAGAAGTATCGCTTCACCATCGTTGTTTTCTACAAAAATAAAATATTCAATTTAGAAATATGACTCTGTCATTCTAGAAATGCGATGCATTAATATCCTCTCTTCACTTCTTCATATGCTTCTTGGAGACGACGATCAATGACATATCGCACTCGTGGTTGTCCATTTTCAATCCAGAACAGCCAGTATGTCGCTTGATGTAGTGCTAGAATTGGTGGAGGAGGACCTTCTGGAGTTGATGTGAAATATGGATCCAGTTCACCCTGATTGATTGGTGTTCCTCTGAATACAATATTGACTGATTCTGCTGTCGAAATACCTTCTTCACCACCAGCGATTTCACTTCGATCTGTTGGAACCATGAAAGTAAAACAAGTTGCATCTGTTACTGGTTTTGTTCTCTTGTAATCCTTTCCTTTATAGTCAAACACACGAGTTGAACAAATTGAATTCTCAAACTCTTCCGTTGCGGAACAACCAATGAAATCACCATTCACCATCATCATTTGATAAAACTCTGGTGATATTGTTGACATTGGGAAATTGGGATAATTATTTCCTAGCATTTCGAAGTGACCAACATTATGAGGATTTCTGAAGACTGTACACTCATTTGGTCTATCGGGGAATAAGCACATTAGATTCATGAGATTGTTGAGTTTGATACTGATGTTTGATCTCACTCCCATTGCTGTTGCTTTTGATTGAAATGATTGAGTGTCAATTCTTTCTGCTTTCAAGACGTACAATGTCTTTGAATACATGTTGAAGAGGGATTGTTTTGTTGCATCAGTGATTTGATATCCGTAACAAATAGTTGAGACTTTATCAACTGATGAAGAAAGAACAGTGCAAGTGACTTCTTTGGTCAATATCTCTGCGACGACAGTGCTAGGTGCCTTATAAGTGTATTTATCGCTAACTTTCAGAACTGAATTTCCAATTTGTGTAAATTCCTGTGTTACGGGAGAAAAGTCTCCCTCAGACATCAAGAATGCGTTGGATAGATCCGAAAGGGTTGTCAAGTCTTTATCTGGAAACACTTCACGGGAACCTTCGGTTGATTTTCGAATGACAGTTGAAGTTTGAATAGGACAATACACAAGTGAATCTGTTGTCAAATGAAATCTCAAACGTAAATTACCAAAGATGGAATTTGGATATTGGTCAAAGGTACTCAGTGGAAGGAGATTCACAAATGGAATCACTAAAGGAATTGTCGCAGTGATTTCTTTTACACCTCTATTGATTGGAACATAGTAGAATCCACACACACTCTGATCCATTCTCTGAACATTTTCACACAAACTGTAACAGTGCTTCATATTGTTTTTCTCTTCCTGTGACTTGAATGTGTGATACAGAAATGATTCGTGAACATGATTATTCTGAAGTGTGTTGTCAATGATGTTTCCATGACTGTCGACGAGTCTCATGTCTCGAATTGCATCTGAAGATGATTTATATCCAAAGAACATTCCGTGCATTCCGACGTAAGGTCCCGAGTCACCAACCTGATGAAAATTTGGAACAGAAATCGTGAGATCAATTCGCAAATGACTCTTCATAAATTCAGTAACATCATGACCATCATAGCACAATGGAACTTCAATCTCATCTCCAATTCTACATGGCATAGGAGGATTTGTTGGATGCACTTCCTGAATTGAATACACATGAGGTTCTGAATCCCATTGTTTTGGCAGATATGATTGCACTTCAATTTGCTCAATTAATGTCGATGTTGGTTTGGATTGATTAGATCTGAAACTTCTCATTTATAGAAAAATAAAAAATACAATATCAATATTTTCTTTTACTGTTTTGTCTCGCCAGAGGCTTCGAACTCCCGATGAGAGTCTCTACATGATTCCTAAATCTTTGTGCAACGCTTTCAATGTGTGATTAGGATAGTACTCCACTTTTGGTTCACCATTGCTATATCGTAGTACCCACCATGTGGTTGCAGTTGTGGCTAATATTGGTGCTGGAGGATGAGTAAATGTTGTCATATCACCACCACTTTGACTTGGGTTGTATACATTATAGTATGTGTCAAGATTACCCTGATAGATTGGATGCGATCTCAAAGTGACTGCAGTGTTTCCTTTTGAACTGATCGAATCATTGCAGTTTGTTGGACATCCACTTCTCTGAGTAGGAAAGCATAGAAGGAAGTCAGTATTGTCATGAACTGGACGAACTCTTGTCATTGTTTCATTGGGATATGTGCCGTCACCAGTGAGTTTCTCTTCAACGAGAGAATCCGTCAGTGATCGCTCCAAATCATCAGGAACAGCTAGGTACGAATCGAGATTGAGAGTCGATAATGCGAACTGATAGAAGCGAGCTCCAATAGTTGTTGTCGGTTGTTCTGGATAATACCTGTTCTGTAAAGTCACTTGGATGTTCTTCTGCATTGGATTATGGAAGCAAGTGACTTCATTGTCGTAATGACGGAAGAGAAGCATGATATCCTTGGCATTCACCACTACCATTTGCTGAGTACAATCAATTCCTGTTGCCGTTGGTGTCTTCTGAAATGGATAGAATGAGATCTTTTCTGCCGGAATTGTTCCAGGACGATTAGTGTACATCTGCTTCAGATTCTCTTTCGCACCATCTTTCATTTTGTATCCAACGCTCATGCAATATACATCATCAATCCGATAGTTTGTGACGTTTAATGAGATGTACTGATCGACGAATTCAGGTTCTGTTGTCACGACATTGGCTGTTGAGCAAACTATGTCTTTTGTTACTGTTGGTTGCTGAAATGATTGACCAATTTGAACAAAGTTCTTGGTGCATGAGGTTCTGAGATTGTTCAGAAAATATGGACGATGTTGAATACAATTGAGAATTGCTGCTTTAATCGTTGGTGCTGATGCTGTTCCAGTTACGAGTGATGATAGTGTATCTTTCAAAGTGAGTTCAGGATTAACAGAACAACAAACAAACGCATCTTCATTCATGTGCACACTCAATTTCAAATCGCCAAAGAGGCATTTTGGATAGTCAGTCATCCCTGAGAATATCAGAAGATCTTCAAGATTGATTGACACACGAATTGGGACATCTATAGTGTCTTGAAACACACCTGTTCCTGACGTCGTTGTAAAATCAGAAAGTGGAATATAAACACCAGCAACCGATTCATCATGTTCCCATGCATTTTTCCACGGTGTGTGACAATGCTTACGATTCTCCAATTGACTCTTCGGTTTGATCATATTGTAGATGTGAGATTCCATTGATACGTCATTGGTTGTTGTGCTGATGATTCTCTGATTGTTGTGAAGAACAGTAAGGTCACGAAAGATTGATGCTGAATGCTTGAGTCCAACGAAGATGAATATCCTCTCATTCATGTACGATCCAACCTTACCAGCTGTAGTTTGCCAATTATTGAGTCTCAATGTCGCCGTCATAGTGAACGTAATGAAAGAATCATCGATTTGACAAATGTCTTGATTACCAGTCAATGGAATGATTATCTCTTGCCCTGTGTAGAAGCGTGCATTCTCTGATGGTTTCAATTCTTGAATGGAAGTACTGTGAGCTCCATCATTCATGAGGTAATTAATGTGATGTTCAGACATGAGTTGTTGTTGTATTTGACCCATGTCATCTCTTGTGTATTCTATCCTTCCAGTGGTATTTCCAGTCAATGATGATGCTCCAGTTCTTTTGTTTGTCAGATGTGTTAAATGTGAGTTCATTTTAACAAAAATAAAAAATTACATTTATGCTTTAACTCTAGTTACTTTTTCTTTTTTGGTTTCTTCGCTTTTGGTTTCAGCTTTTCTTCCAGTTTCAGTATTTCTCCTCTGAGCTTGTTCGCAACTGCTGTGTTTCCTTCATTGATTGCTTGCTCATACTGTGCCATCTTTTCTGCATGGATTTGCTGATCCGATTTCACATCTGGAATCATCTCAACACCTGTCTGTGCTACCTTTGAAATCAGAGGCCCTACAAATGGAATGAGATTCAGAAATGGAGCTCCAACTCTGAGTATGTTTTTGCCAACTGCTGCTAATTTTGATAACCAACCTGGTGCCATTTTAGTAAAATAAAAATATTTGAATACTAGTGAATGTTTATCCTTTGAATTGAATTTTGGAATTTGACGAGAGTGGCATATCATCATTGGAGTATCGTCCATTTCGTGGAGGTTCGTACTCGATCATCTTTGGATTGTGTTGTCGATTGATTGCCTTATTCTGTTGATAAACGTCCATCATTCCACCTAAGCCATTGAGTATTCCTCCTGCTGTTTGTCCGAATTTACTGTTCGTTTGAGAGAGCAATCCACCACCGACTTGAAGCAATGTTGGAGCTAGAGGTTTGATGAATTGAAAGAATTGCTTGCCTATATTTTTGAGTTTGTTGAAACTTCCTGGTGCCATTTATGCAATTTTGAGAAATTGTGTTGAAGAGACGAAGTCTATTTAAGTAAAAATAAAAAATACAATTCATTTATAATTTTAGCGGGGAATTGCTTTCGTCAGAGAAATGCCATAATTGAGAATTGTGTTGTATGCTTCGTGATAGGCAATACTCATGTCTTTTCCACCAACAAGGATCTTGAAAATGGTTCGAAAGATTGGGAGTGAATTAATGCATGAACATTTTGTTGACAGATCATCCAGTTCGATCACCACATCATTGATCCCAGTTAATGTCGCAATCAGTGCACATAAATCACTTTGGTTTGTGATCAGTTTCTTCGAAGGTTCAATGAGATTATTCAGTAGTTTCTTTTCACATGCGAATGCATTCTTGTAGACGAGCAATAGCTGATCTTTGAATGCTGAAATGTTCGATGTATATTCTCGCAGTGGGATTGAACGGCTTTGAATGGGAGCTGATGGATATGTCTCTAATGGAGGATCATAAGCGCCTCGTTCATGGTCCATCTCCACATTTGCGCTCTGGTCATTTCGATCTTCGAGCTTTGATCTTCCAGAATTGGATCCTTTGTTGTCGATGATGACATTGTTGGTGATTGATGTTGGTACTGAAGAAGAACTTGTGTGTTTTGTAAATTGACAACTTAGAATTGGTTGCATCACTTTCTATAAAAATAAAAAATATATATGAATGTTTTTAAATTCACATTTCTGCTCGATCTATAGCTCCCATTCCAGAACTGTCCAACTGTGCAAATCGATAATACCCAGGCATCTCAGATTGGTATTGATCGATATTATCATCTGTGACTGTTTTGAATGCTTTGGCTTTCAGTTTATTAACTTCTGTTGATATGTGAGTTGAATAGCGAGTACAGTACTATTGTTCATCAACCCCCAACATTCTTAAACCCACAACATTTTGAGAATGTGTCAGTTTTGTTCTCTCATTTTCTGCCTTATGCCTTCTCATTTCATTTTGTTCTTTCTCTCATCCCTTCTTTTCACAATATTAATCAGGTTTGAGTCAAAAAACAGAAGAAAACTAAAAAGTCTTCCCTGAACGAAGTGATCTTCCCATTTTGTCATTTGTCTGCATCCTCCTGAGTAGTCCCTTATATGACTTCCGTTTTGGTTTTGTTGCATTCATTTTTGGTTTTTGAGCTGGGAGAGCCTGTTTTTTTTCCTTCTCTTTCTTTCTTCTCAAGGTTTTTGGCGTGCATTTTCGGATTCCCAACTTCACGTTTGGAATTTTCTTCCTTTCACGCTTGGTCGCTCTTTCTTTGATCTCGTTTTCTTTTTTTTTCTTCTCAGAAATGTACTCCTGTGTCGTCAAGAGGATTCCAGATTTCACTACTGGCTTAACCGATGCAAATGATGCATTTGCAAACTTCTGAATTGTTGACTGAGATTGGTTTTCGGAATCATTTTCTTGCTTTGGAAGTCTGTCGAGAAGTGGTCTCGAATCTAGTGGCTGAATTCCACACCTTCTAAATGCTGCTTCGATGACTGTTCGTCTGAATGCGGTTTGAATTGCATTTGGAAGCGCTCTCGTAATTGCCTGACGATGCCCAACTTGTGTGAATGGGTGTGGAATAGAGTAAGACGATGAGTAGCTTCTTTTGAGATTCTGAAAAATTCGATCGTCGAGTGGCTGAGTGAGGTTGGTGGTATTGGGTGGCAACGTGAGGATGTGGATTTGATTTTGGAGAGCTAGTTGAGAGACGGAAGATGAGAGGTGTGACGAACAATTGTCCATAATGAACAATGCCCACTGACCGGTTTGATTTGCCTTCTTTCTCTTCTTAATGATTGCTGGTTGGATCCAAGTTGTCCACAATTGATGAAATAGATCTGAGTGGACACCACTGTCTCCCTGACAAAGCACCTTAATTCCAAACGTCTCCAACTCGATAAATTCAACCGGTATAGTTTTCATTGGATAAATTAGTCTTGGCTTGAAATATGATCCGTCAGCACACACGCATGCAACAAGAGTGAAGTTGGTCACTCTTGTATTTTTCCGAAGGAGGGAGGAGGATCGTTGATGCGATGGATAATTGATTGTTGCGAATGTTTTACTTCGCTAAATCCAGTTTCATCACAGTTAAAAATCAGGTTTTTCTGGATTTTGTTTATTATGATGATGTCTGAAAGTTGTTTGTGCCATTCCATCATATTTGTTTCGTTTGCAGCAGCTGTTTTGCGGAATCCATCCGTTTCGGAACAGAATAGTCAAGGTTGGGGTGATTGGAAACATGATTGTGTGTCCAGTTTGGTGCAATCTGTATCTGCCTCGTCACTTCGTTTGGAGACGAGGAAAGAACATCTTCAAGCTGTATGATTCCAATGAACGAAAGAAACGTGAGATACCTTGGAATGTGCTTCTTTAACAGTGATGTATTTACTCGCATCGACTTGTTTTGCAGCCAAGATTCAAATAGTGCCAACTCGGCCTGAGGGATTGCAGAAGGTCGTCCATTCTTCTGGATTTGCTTCCCTGATCGAAACATGGTTCGAGCTCGTGAGATTGTATCTGATCTCAAATGAGTAATTTCTTGAATCACTCCCCGCTCGACTTTGGTTTTGTTCGAGAATGAGCAAGGCAAGAAGGGGATTCATCGTCTTATATGGTTGCTTTTGAAGTTTCAATCTGATTTCAATCAAATTTTGTTTCCACCTTGCGGAGTGATGAACAGGTTTTCTGTTTCGGGACAGATTTGATCTCTATGGGTGACATATTGAAGCAATCAAAACAGCAGACAACATACAGCACGTGTAGTGATTCCCATCGCAATTCTTGAAGCTTGGGGACGGAATTTTGGTTCGCAAAATAACGGGAAGATCACTTCGTTCAGGGAAGACTTTTTAGTTTTCTTCTGTTTTTTGACTCAAACCTGATTAATATTGTGAAAAGAAGGGATGAGAGAAAGAACAAAATGAAATGAGAAGGCATAAGGCAGAAAATGAGAGAACAAAACTGACACATTTTCAAAATGTTGTGGGTTTAAGAATGTTGGGGGTTGATGAACAATAGTATTCCGATAAATACGTTGTATCTTGAGTGATCATTTGGAGAAACACTGGATAAATCTGATCTTTGAAGGCTTTCTTTTGTTTCATACTGGGATTGTAGTCCTGAACATGATCATGAAGCCATTGATCCCACATCAGTGATGCAATCTGTGATTGAATTGAATTGAACACCATATTGTCTAACACATTCTTGCTGGGATCAGCTGGATTGCTTCGATTTGCACGAGTTATTCCCAATGTGTCTGTCATGTGTTCACCAACAGCTCTCTTCATTATTGCATATGGTTGTTGAGATCGTTTAGTCTTCATCTCTTCATAGCTGATGTCTCGATAATTCGTTGGCAAATCGTATGTTCCATTTTTGAGGAAATTCCGATGTACAGCTTTGATTCTCCTTCCATTCTCTTGATTGAATGATGTGTATGGTTTCTGTCTTCGCATGTCTGGTGTTGGATTCATTGCATAGTATGTCTCTTTGACTGGTCTACTGTTGTATGGAGTTAGCATGGCACCATTGACTGCAATCAGATCTCCAGTATCATTATCGTAGACCATCACATCAGGAACTTGTCCATATTGTTCTATTTTTGCAGTCCAATTTCGTCCAGTTCTCGCAATATACTCACGAGCTGATGGAAGACTACACAGAGCATCATTGCGTCTGGTTTGAATATCATCGTCGGCATAGATTCGTTTCAATGCTGCTTGAGTCTCCGGTCCGTATCTCATTTTTGGTTTCTTCGCTTGTGCTTTTCTTTGTGGTTGAACGTACACTATCTTTTGTGACATTGTGTGTTTTCATACAAAATAAAAAAACCAAAAGTATATTTTAATTAGAGTTAAATCACAAATGAACAAATCGAATATGGCTAAACCAGAGGTTTCGCGGAGGGTGGAACCCTTGTCTCTTACAGCATACGTGAATGCTAAATTGAGTGAAGCATCTAGTAGGAATGTTTCTCATGAAGTGCAATCACAGATTCATCCAGACTTAAATTTCAATCGCAATAGTGTCAATGTCCTCGTTGGAAACAGAGGAAGTGGGAAAACATTCAATGCTCTTCGAGAGGTTGCCAAGCTCCAAAATGTCCAAGTCAGAAATGAACTCTTTCACCTCTTTGTCTTCATGACTGATAAGAACATTGATCCAACCTTCGACAAATTTAAAACAATATTGAACGTTCCTTATGTGAAAGTCAAATACGATGATGCACTTCCATTTCTGTTGGAACTCTCTGAATCGAAAGCTGCGTATGAAGAGATCATAGACAACCAGTGGCAGGACAGAATCACTGATGAATGCCGAGAAGATCTCTTTGATGCACTTTACATTGATGACTTCTCTGTGAAGAATCTCCAAACGATTATCCTCCTTGATGACTGTCGCAGAATACTTGGTGAACGAAGAACATCCAAAATAGAATGACAATGATGGACTTGCTCTTGGAGAATCGACAACCAAAGTTCACATTCTTTCTGACGATGCATGAGCTCTTCAGTTTGTCAGCAGACATGAAGTCAAACATTGATTCAATGTGGATCTTTGGAGGATTCAACAAAGAACGAATCAGTCGAGTCTATCCTCAGTTGAACTCACCAATTGATATTCGACATTTTGGAATGTCTATCAACGAAAACAAAAGTGTGAAGCAGTCATTCTTCGATATAATACAGATGGAGTTGCTTTGACAGAGATCAACAAAGAAGGTTCAAACCGAACTGTCCGTTAACTCTTGAATGAGATTACCGATTGTATCGTCAAGACTTCGAAGCCTCATGCTGAGAGTATCTGTCAACGCTCGAATTGATTCTTCAATGTCGGATAATCTCTGATCAATCGAGAGTGAATTAGGTGGAGTGGAAGCATCAACATATCGTTTCCTCAGTGGCCCTCACCTCTTATTTTGTAATTCTGTATCCATCAATTTGAATCATCCTATTCAGTTTCTGTGTTGTGTACTCATTCAGTTCTTTTTATTCTTCTCCAAGTATCTCTGAAAGTCGTGGATGTTTGTGAACTCTTTCTGCTCAGGATCAAACGGTTCTAATATTTTCAGTGATGTCATTTAAGTGAAATAAAAATATTTGAAACATTTTTGAAATTCGATTAAATTGAAGCGAACGAAGTTCTGAGGTCAGAATAGACCGAACTCAGCAATGAACTCTGGAGTTAAGTCGTCAATTGAGTCTGCATGGAACTTGGTGTGCTGAATTGGGACATAGACAACTTTTGACAGACGTGTGAGTCCATTCAGTAGAGTAGCTACGACATTACCGTGTTTGTATTCGATGAATTTCCCCACGAATTGAAACTGCCTTCTCTTCTTCTGAAACTTGGCAACAGTCTTGTCCAGATCAAGATGAATCAGTAGAATGTTTCCTGGTTTGTATTTCCATAACATCTGTGTTGTCTGTTGCTTTTGGATGTTCTTCAATTGTTCTTCACAACTGGAGATATACAGTGCTTCGATTTCACGATTGTTTTGTGCTTGTTGTGGAGTGAACTTGTTCCAGTACGCTCGATGTGGAGTCATGTTGTAGTATTCCACCATCTGATTCATCAGTGAATGATTTGCCATTTGTGTCGCATTATCTTGGAATCCATCTCTGATTGTTCTGATTACTCGGTCGACAATTCTGTTGTGATTTGTGAATGGTGAACTTGTGAAATATGTGCTGACTTTCTGGTTCTTGAAATACGTTGTTGCTTCTCCACCTGTCCATGCTGCTTCTCCATCACCACGAATGTTTTTCACTGTAACTCCACGATGATTAATCAGATCATTGATTGCAGTCTTGACTTTGCTCCATGATTTATCCAGAACAGGAATCACAACAAGATACTTTGTGTTTATGTTGATCGCAAAAAGGTAGATCTGAAGAACTGTTTTCGACGTTGGTGATTGGATAAATACGAGATCAATTTCCCAGGATCCAAACTTGGGAGAAAAGTAAGGTCTGTCACAATTCTGTGGAACCTTTCTGTCAGATGTCTTCTGTGGATCACCTGTAATTGCTTTCGACATGAACTGCATTTTTGATCGAAAAGGATACACAATTTTTTCTGTTGTTTTAGGCATCATTGGAGGATCAATTCTCATCGCATCACCTCCTTTTTCTCTCTGAATTTTCCTCGGATGTGCTACACTCCATCTGTGATCATATTCCTCATACCAATCCTGAAATGATCTTCCTCCGAATGGGATTTGTTTTGTGTGAGTCAGAATGAAGTCAAGATCTTCGTTCGCAATCTTTCTGTTTATCGAGGCTCGAACGAATGTGTCTCTGTTCATTTTATTTGCATCCAGCATGTGTGGAAATGAAGTGTTCCATTTGTTTTAGATTATTCATTATTGAGTTCTCAGCTTTGATCTGTTCATCTTCTGAATCATTTCTCTGTTGATGATCAAACAATCCTTTCATTTGTGCCAACTTATTGAGCACTTGCTGTGTCGTCGGTTCATTCTGTCTGATCTCCTCACTGGGTGGTTGGACGCAGTTGGTGAAGAAGGGATTTCTCTCTATTGGATCCTGCATCTGTGAAATTGGTATAATGTCATCATCATCTTCATCATCATCATCATCCCTCATCATCCTCTTCGAACTTCCTCTCCTTCATTGGATATTCATATTCAAACCCCATTGATTTCAAGTTTCTCTTCAGTCCAGGAATAATTAGATATTCAGGTGGTTCTATTGCTATTGGTCTTTGCACTGGAATGGGTATTGGTCTTGCCTCTGCAGGGCTTCGAACTCTTGGTGAGAGAATTGGTGTCACTTGTTGATTGTACTTTCGATGATATTCTCTATACATTTTGTATGCTTTTCACATCTCCCATCACTGACCACGTTTTCCCAAGAATTCAATCAGAAACTCGTGAGACTACTTTTGTTCCATCTGAGAGAGTTAACTTAGGAGAGAATCCTCCATTGAACCAATCCTCAAAATATGTTTCGTCGTTTGCTACATACTCTCCATTTGAATCATAGACATCATATACTGGTAAAGTGTTGGCTCTATTGAACTTAACATTGAATATTTTGATTTGAGAGTGTTGTGTGCAATTCAGCAACCTTTTCACTAATGCATCGATCTGTCTTGTGTTCATTTATTCAAAAATAAAGTTTGTGTTTATTCAATTATATAATCAGTTGCTTTCAGTCCATGAATGAATGGAGGACACGATTCATTTTCAAGTACGATTGCTTTCAGATGAATTCCACTGAGACTGAGTTTCTGTTGTTGTATTTTGGCTATCTCAAATCCATTGCTAGGTCCTCTTCGCTCCACGATTCTTCTTGTCTGGAAGTCAATGCTTGATGGTGAAGTTCTGGTGTCACAGTCTTCTCTCCATTAAGACATTTCACATAATCGTCACTTGTGATATTTGTTTTCTTTAGAGACACTCCTTTGATCTTACATTTCTCATCGAGAGAGTAACACTTGGGTGCAAGACAGATCATCTGTTCACCTTCCTTTCAATTGCTAATCCCAACAACTTCTTCTCATCATCAACTCCTTTTCAGGATTGGGAAACCATTCGTATTTGTGGGCATCATAGAATTCTTTGTCAGCAATCACGTGTTCAAATTGTTGATGAATTCCAGCATTCGGATCTCCACTAACTTGCCCAGTATGCAGAGTCAGTATCTCCCTCACAGAAGTGAATCTTGTTCATGTCTAGGCACTTGTACATGAAGTTGTAGATGAAATTCAGATACCAGAACTTGGCATTGTCGAGTGTGAATACTGCTTCTTGCAGACAAGTTTGCACGATGCTTTCTCTGTCTTCAATCACAATGTAGTTGTCCTCATTGATCTCTCTGGTCGCCACAAATCCTTTCATCATTTGTTTCAAGTATGTTCTCTTCTCATTGCAGATTGTGATTGAGTTGTACTTCTCAGTGTTCATTCCATCGTATCCGTAACTTCCATTCAAGTTCGTCTTTACAGGAACTGTTCTTTCCCTTGTTTCCAACCTTCATTGCTTCAATTCGATCATTCATGAATGAGGTCACAAATGGTTCAAATCCAGCATGTCTCGAGAACACCATCACACTCTTGATGTCGTCCACAATGAAGTGGCAATAGTCGATGAGGAACCACAGATAGTATGTCGAAAAGAACATATACTGATCGTGGGTGCTCAAGAGTTGGGTCAGCTTTCTTTGTTTGTCATCAGTCTTCAATCCATGCTTCTTCATCAACGAATACGTCTTCTCTCCAATGTTCTCTTCTGTCGTATTGACCACTATGTTTCTGAAGATTGGTGGAAATTAATGAAATCATTTATGTACTTTTCATCGATGTGCCCTTTCAGTTCTGCAACAAATAGTGTCTTCTGATTCTTGTCTCGATGATCTTCACATTCTTTTATCTCCCCTGTTGCGGTGAATAAGCATCGTCCTGGCATGTACATTCTGTGATTCTGTGTATGGATTGTTCTTGTTCTTGATCGATGAGAACAGCACTTGGATAAAGTGAATTGAAGTCAACGCCGCAGACATGAGTCATTTTATGTTCAGTATCAGCGTAGATTTGACAACACCATCTTCATATGTGAAGTGATTGATTGGAGTCACGTCTTTGATGTTCTGTCTGTGTTGAACATTCGATAATCCAGTCACTGCTGCTCTCAGTTTATGGTAGGTCTGCTCGTGTGTCAGAGTCATTGGCAATGATTTCCAGATGCAGTACTTCTTGAGTTGAATTCTCAATCGAGTGAGAAGCTCATCCTTGTCTGACTTGTATGTGTTGCAGTAGTCACAGCAGATCTTTACGTTCTCTTTGAATGTCCTTTGAATTGTCGATTCAGTCCAGTGTTGGTCGTACTGCTTGTGAGAAGTGACTCTTGCAGATGTAGCACACTCTCTTGCACTGTTGAATGAACCAGTCATAGTCAGATTCAGTGACATTTTGTCAGTATTGCGATGAGCTTTCTGGTCTTGGATAAATGTACGATGCAACCTTGTACTTCCAGGATTGTTTGGTAATTTTTATTCACCAGATTGATCCACTCCATTGAAATCAGCATCGATATCAAAGTCCTTGTAGGCACACGCATATTTGATTGCTGAAGCATTCGGCTGACAGTGAGATTGTGCAACATATCCACTTTGTATTGGAAGTTCAGAGCAATCAAATTGTCGAGTGGTGCAATCATGCATTCGACGTCTCTGATGTTGTAGAATTTCAGATATTCCCAATCTTGTTCTTGAATCCTTGTTTGTTCCAATCATCAAGGTACAATAGGTAATCGCTGTCGGACATTTCACTGTTGTTCAGACTGGAATAGAATTCGTATTTGGAGAATGGTTCTTGTTTGCTCAGCACTGCATCGTAGTCTGATGAATCAAATGATTCGTAAGCAAAGAATGATTTCTGAAGAGTGGTCTTGCCTTTGCAAGGCGTCGAGCTCTCGGCGAGAGTGTTTCCTCAAAAGCCTTCACTGCATTATCCAAAGTCATTGGTCCAGTGTATGACATCATGTCGATGAATCGAAGCACCTGTTGTGTCTTCTCATGTCTGATCAGTACTTGTTTGTACTTTGTTGTTGATCCAAGGAAGCTCACCACTTTCCAATTCTTGTCAACGAGATCACGGAAGATGAGATTGATGTCAAATCTGGAGCTGTTGAATCCAATCACACTGACTTCATTTTGTGAGGGAATTTCAGGGTCTTCATATTGGTTGTCCTCTCGAACTGTCTCGGCATATTTGAAGAGTTCTCTGATCCATTGCTTCACAAAGTCCTTTCCATCTCGAAGATCAAAGTAGATTGACTTCACCCCTGATTTTGTTTTGATTGCTGATGCAACAGAAAGAGGTTTTAAGTGTGAGATCAACTGTGTGTTGTCATCAGAGAATAAATTGTCAAGAATGAGATCTTCCATTGTTTCAAAGTCGTAAGTAATGTAGTATTGTGTTGGTTTGAATTCGTTTTGTCTCTTGTGTGCCATCAGAAATTCAAATGTTCTATTGTTGAGAATATGTGGAACGTACGGTCTTGGTGTTTTATCTAGAGAGATCTTCTTCACATGTTTTCCATCAAGCTCTTTGCACTCTTTGAGATGCTTCTCAAAATCTCTGCTGTAGTTTTATTCTTCACTTGGAATCCTCTAGACTGACAATAAGGACAGAGTTTGTATCCAGTGATTTTCTCAGGATCAACAATGAACATCACATGAACGAGAGTGGCTGTAAGTGGAATCATCAGGATGCGAAGAACACGAGCATCATCATTTTCGTTGATGTACGATTGACTGAGGAAGTAACGACCCCTTTGGTGGTCACTAGTCGAACTAGAGTTCGGGTACTTCTTCTTGTCTTCATCATATTCATAAATGTGAACTGTGATGTTGTGTCTAATCATTTCTTTCTCCAAATCACATGCAATATCAAATCCAGGATAATTGCGTACGTGTTCAGTAAGTTGATGTGGCTTCAGGTGAGTCAGATTTATTGATTCTGCGAACAATCTTTTGCTTCAACGTTTCTCATGTTGATTGATATCTTCTTACCAGGGACCTCAGGAGGGAGGAACGATAGTGCTTGAAAGAAGCAAATGTTGAACTCAGAATCGATGTACCGAACATTCCTCGTTTTGATGTGTTCAGTGAGAATGGCATTAGCTTTTCCTGCAACTGGAAATCGATAGACTGCAACTAGAATTGAGTGGAATGCAATGTACATTGTCTTCGTATCCATTAGTGTTCTCTCTTGAGATTCTTTGATCAGATTGATCGCATATTTTGAATACTCATTGATGTCTCCTAAACTTCGAATCACAGTTGGGAAGCTCTTCGATGTGTTCTCCAATTCCGGTCTGAAATCCTTGTATGTTGTCTCATCTTTGTCTTTCCTCTCGATGATCTTTCCAAAGTCAATACTAATCTTGAATGGATGGTCTTTCTCTTTGTCGAACACTGCTTTGATGAATGTTGTGATTTCTGCAACGTTCTTCAGATGATTGTGGAAGAACAGTTGATATGGTTTTCCATTATCTTCAACCTTCTCGACCTCATTCTTTTGTACTTCCTTCGTGCATCCATGAGACAAGAATTGAATGCTGCTTTGTCACGTGGTTCAGCGAGTAGTATGCATTCTTCAAATCCATCAAATGTCTGCACTTCTCTCTTTTCCATTTGTTCATTTTTCTTTTGAATGATCAACAGATTCTTCATCCAATGATCCATCAGCTTCTCTTCAATTGATTTCAGTTTCCACGTCATTCTGAACACTTGCTTTTCAGTTCATCTTTGTTCACTCTTGGATTTGCTTTCATGATTTGCATTCTTGCTTTGCTGTCTTCTTCATTCATCATTGCGTTGTTATTGTTCTCTTCAAGTTTGTGACTAAAATCATCGATCTGATAGTTGGTAATATTCGAATTTCTCCTTCAAAGTGGAGATATGGATTCTTGAGCATCGACAGGAGATATGCTCTCTGATGTTGGTAGTTTCTACTCTCTGGCTTGTATGTTCGATCATGACCATGTTCATCCTTGAATACAGAGATGGTGTTTGGAAATAGTTCTCTTATTTTCGTGATGCTGTCTGTGACAAATTTCAGTGTCGCCGCCATTTATTACAAAAATAAAATAAAAGTTGAGCGTTTATTTCTGTTTTCTCCGATGGGGCTTTATCGTTGCCTTTAGCCAGGAATCAAGTCTAATTCTGAACACTTCACTTCCACCATCTCTCGATCTGTGAATGGAACCAGAACTTTGGTGTACTCACCCACGAGCTCACAATTGAATTTCTTTAATTCATTTTCCACAAATGATTGAGTGTAGTGTCGACGTTTTGAAAGTGAGGTCTGTTTCCTTGATTCCACAACTTTGGTTTTATTCTCCATTCAACTCCCTCATGAACATACGTCACCGGCACATTATTTCTGACATACTCAGAGACCAGCGTACAGTTCTCTTCTCTCATTGATTCAATTCATGCTTGTTCCGAACATACTCGACGTCTTTCCTTGTACATTTCAGTTGGATTCATTTAATACAAATTAAAAAGTCAAAAATAAATTTTCTTTCGTTGTTTTCTCAGTTTTGGATTTAACACTCAGATCGAGGATCAATGGGTTCGATCTCTGATTTTTCACAAGTCTGTCTTACGTTCTGATTTGTCGCGTTTGAGATTCATCGGATGTTGGAGATCATCATGGTGTGCTTCGTTTTTGATTTTCCGAACTTTTGCAGAGTTATGCGCGGTTTCAGGATCGGTCGTGGATCTCTGCACTTTTATGTAAAACAGTATGCCACTCTCATTTCTCTCTTTTTCAGCTCTGTTTAACTCGTTTTGATTGAATTGTCACTTCATTCTCATTCGTTACCATCTCATTTTGACTTCACTTCCGTCCTCAATTTCTCGTTGTTGATCCTTAATAGTCACTTCATTCATGTTTCTTTCTCTGTAACTTTTTCTCAAATACAACACACTAATTCTCGTTTACTGAGTTTTCCGGACTTTTGCAGAGATCCGCCATTCAACGGCTCATTTCATATCTCGGTATTTTTCTGGAAAATCCAACATTTCACATACTTTTCGAATCATTTTGTTGTTTTAAGACATAAAACCGAGAACACAGACCTAATTTTCACTATTGGTGTCACATTTCACGTCATTTTCACGATCGTCAATTTCCCTCTCAGTTTCATACTTGCCCGTTTCGTTCATGCTTGCTTCGCTTTCTTTTACTCTGTTTTGTGAAAAAGTGATGAAAATTGCAACAAAATGATGTGCTAGTGAAGTGAGAACAGCCCACAAAATGGAAGTGATATGAGCAAAATGAAGAGGAATGATGAACTAATTCGAGGTGAAATGGGGAGCAAAAGTGATGAAATGAAAGGGACTACAATCGGTTTTGAAGTGACAAAACGGTCAAAAGTTGAGAAGTGAAAACATGAAAAGTGACTTTATGGGAGAACTATCCGACAAAATCTCCTCAAAATTTGAGCACACCTTACTCATACCGTGAGAAAGAAGGATTTGTAACGAAATTCAGATCAAAAATCCATAGTGTCAAAATGTTGGTGCAAATGTGTCGTCACAAGTGTGATCGAAAACCGACCCTCCAGAGCGAACTATAGGTGATGTACAACCAGAATTCTCAAAAAGCGTCGCTTGAGTGCAATTGTGAAGTGGTTTGAAGGAAATCAATGAGAAATGAAAATTGACAAAAATTGTGAAAACGATCGTGTGTCGAGGATCGTCAAAACCGAATGACGCGAATACCTGTCCACTATCGTTTTGACACCTACGGAGACCATCAGAGGGCGAAAAGTGACGTGTAGGAGAAGAGCGAGACGTCACTTTCTCCTCCTTAAAAATTTTGTCATTTTCAAAATGGGTGATTCTCAGTCAATTAAGGCAAAACACTATGGTGCGTTTGGAAAATTCATTTTTCCCTATTTCTTACACATCTGCTCTGCAGACAGAGGACATGTGAATTTTGGATTTCAAGCATGATCGCGCTCGAAATAGCCGTTTTAAGATCAGCGCATTTTACACACTTTTTCTCACAGAAGACGTTTAAAGAGAGAGAAAGGATGTAAATTAACAAAAAAGATGTATCTGTGTGATAGAACAGAGATAAATCATCCATTAAAGAGAAAAATGGAAAAACGTGAAATTTCTGTGTTGATCGAGAGAAATTCTATGTTTTTGAAAATGAAAAACTTCACAAATGATGTATTTCGAGATGATAGACGAAAATAGTTGATTATTTTGGAGAGTTTCTGCGTCTGTGTAATTTGGCGACGCTTGCCTTATTTCACTGAGAATCACCCAAATATGTTGTGGGGTCGGATCAAACTTTTTTCAAAAGTGCTTTTTCCTAAAATTTCACCTATCAACATCAATTTCGTAATTTTAGAACGTGTTTGAACACAATTTGAGACATAAAGGTGTTCATAGTGGCGAAATCTGAACATCGACTTTTCGTCACTTTTGGACCTAAGTTCGGTACACAGTTCGACGAATTCCCAACCGATTTTGATCAGGATTGTCTTGATCGATGACCTACAGTGTCCCCAAGATTTTAGAATTTTTGCAGAATTTTTCGAAATGGTTCTCACATTGGATTCGACTGATTTGTGGTCAAAAGGAAAACACCAAAAAGTGCCAACATTTTTCGAATGTTGCCAAAATTTGCTTCAAAATTGACACTTTTCACGAGGTCAAAATATTGGACATATTTTTAGAATTTAGGCTAAATATTGATGTCATCAAAATGTCATAAATTCCTTTTAATACAAGATACGAAATTGGTCAATCGGACTTGACTTTTAGTTTTGATTTCAATGACAATTTCAGATTGGTTCTCCAGTCTTCTTCTATACTACTGAGGTGAAGCTGTCCCGATGAGCCTCGTCTCGCTGTTCGGCGTCTTCCACTCCCCAAACATTCCTTTTGTCACTCTCTTGTCGCCACCGATTGCTCGCCATCGTTCCAACTGTGTCTTCAGTCTGTGTTTCATCATTGGAATGCGTTGGGTTGGAACGACTACTGTGGTTTGCGGCTCCCAGGCGGCTTGTTGAGGGGACGATATGATCTGTAGCTTCCTTTCGATCGGGGATGGAAGTTGGCTTGGTTGTCTTCCATCGCCTCCCTCGAAAAAGTCCGTGTCGTGGCGCACACTCGTGAGTACTTACGGCTCTCCAACTTCGGTTTGGATCTCAAGTGCTTGGGCAACATCCATCCAGTTCTTATTCCGCAGATATCGCTGAGCCTGAACTTTGTAGCAGCATCTGCGACACAGCACGTGACTTGCGTCCATTGTCGTAGTAGTTCATCAGGGACTTCTATTCTTTCATGCTAACGAGCAATTCAGACAAGGCTGAGAGGGCGACGAGAAGACTATCGACTGCCGACTTCGAAATAGTATCAATCTTTCCAGGCATGTCGTTGGGGCGGAGGGCGTCTTTCGTCTTGCTGGCGATTTTGAAAGCCGGGCGGAGATACTCGGTTGATCCTCTGATTTCGTCTAGGACTTCTGCTGGGAGGGTTGAAGATAGCCAATCGAGAGAGAATTGAGGTATGTACATCTGAATCATTTTCTGCGACGATAAGGCGTAGCTGCGAAGATTCTGATGTGGTTGAGATGGGACAAGCTGCAAGCGAGTATCCGACTCCGAAAAGTCACTGCTGTAATCGATCTGTGTTGATCCATCGGCCTTTCTTTGTGTTTTACTTTCTTTGAGTCTGTGTGGGCTTCGGAGGGAGCTTGCTTACTCCAACAGAAGTTGTGATGTCTTATCATCTGAACTATCGGAGTTGGAGTCGGAATCGATGAGCCTTTCTCGTTCATTCCTTCTGTTTCGATGCCTGGGTTCAGTCTTTTCCTTATTTTCTCCAACAATACTGTGCAAAACTGATGCAAATGTGGCCGCAAAATGCTCGACGGCGGGCCAACCCAGGCTGGTGGGTCCTCAGCGGGGTTGTCCGGCTGTCGCTTCCGGTTTGTTGCGATGATTTGTTTGTGAATTCGTGATTCATTCGAGGTGTTTGATCTACCGACCCCTTAATACATGTCACACTCATGCTGAGCGAGAGCTCCTGTGGATAACAGGCTCATCGCTTCAGCTGGAGCCTGTTCCAAGCGCTCGATGAGCATTCAGCGCATCAATCTCCCCAAACGGAACTTGACCCGTGTCGATCTCGGCTAGTAGAAGACCCAAACTAAAACTGACGCTGCCACAACATCAATCTCGCTCTTGTCTTTCCGATCCGTTTCTGGCGCTTGCCATCGCTGTTCTTCTTGCTGCTGCTTCAGCTCATTCTCCCCTGTCACCGTCCCACCTTCATTTCCCACCACAGATTGTCCATGCTTCAGGTCCAAGCGAATCTCTCCTTGTCCGTTCAGAAGAACAACATGTGGCGACAGACGAGAGTGAACAGCGGTGAGGTCGGCTCTGCCATCAACAGGCTCTTCATCCTCTTCACCAACTTAACCATCATCGCTCCTTTTCCATTCCCGGCCGTCTGTAAGCCTTCCTATGCAGATGCTCGTACAGATCTCACATACTTCGACACTGTCCTCGTTCCTCCTCCTCCATTCACCACCACCATCTTACCATTCCCCAAAACTCATCC
>JARBJD010000464.1:0-46738 GCA_033064195.1 Blattamonas nauphoetae
TTCCTTCCATTCCTTCCTTCTTCCTTCCTTCTTCTTCCTTCCTTCTTCCTTCCTTCTTCCTTCCTTCCTTCCATTCCTTCCTTCTTCTTCTTCCTTCTTCTTCCTTCCTTCTTCCTTCCTTCCATTCCTTCCATTCCTTCTTCTTCTTCTTCCTTCTTCTTCTTCCTTCCTTCTTCCTTCTTCCTTCTTCTTCCTTCCTTCTTCCTTCCTTCCTTCCTTCCATTCCTTCCTTCTTCCTTCCTTCCATTCCTTCCTTCTTCTTCTTCTTCCTTCTTCCTTCTTCCTTCCTTCCTTCCTTCCATTCTTCTTCTTCTTCTTCCTTCCTTCCTTCCTTCTTCCTTCCTTCCTTCCTTCCTTCTTCCTTCCTTCCTTCTTCCTTCTTCTTCCTTCCTTCCATTTTCCTTCCTTCCTTCCATTCCATTCCATTCCATTCCATTCCATTCCATTCCATTCCATTCCATTCCATTCCTTCCATTCTTCCATTCCATTCCATTCCATTCCATTCCATTCCTTCCTATTCCATTCCATTCCATTCCATTCCTTCTTCTTCCATTCCTTCCTTCTTCCTTCTTCTTCTTCTTCCATTCCTTCTTCCTTCCTTCCTTCTTCTTCCATTCCTTCTTCCTTCCTTCCTTCCTTCCATTCCTTCCTTCTTCCTTCCTTCTTCTTCTTCTTCCTTCCTTCTTCTTCCTTCCTTCCTTCCTTCCCTTCTTCTTCCTTCCTTCTTCTTCTTCCTTCTTCCTTCCTTCTTCTTCCTTCCTTCCTTCTTCCTTCCTTCTTCTTCCTTCTTCTTCTTCCTTCTTCCTTCCTTCTTCCTTCCTTCCTTCCTTCCTTCCTTCTTCCTTCTTCTTCTTCCTTCTTCTTCTTCCTTCTTCTTCTTCCTTCCTTCTTCTTCCTTCCTTCCTTCCTTCCTTCTTCCTTCTTCCTTCCTTCTTCCTTCTTCCTTCTTCCTTCCTTCTTCTTCCTTCCTTCTTCTTCCTTCCTTCCTTCCTTCCTTCCTTCTTCTTCTTCTTCTTCTTCCTTCCTTCCTTCCTTCCTTCCTTCTTCTTCCTTCTTCCTTCCTTCCTTCTTCCTTCCTTCCTTCTTCCTTCTTCTTCCATTCTTCCATTCCATTCCATTCCATTCCATTCCATTCCATTCCATTCCATTCCTTCCATTCCATTCCTTCCATTCCATTCCATTCCATTCCATTCCATTCCATTCCATTCCATTCCATTCCATTCCATTCCATTCCATTCCATTCCATTCCATTCCATTCCATTCCATTCCATTCCATTCCATTCCATTCCATTCCATTCCTTCCATTCCATTCCATTCCTTCCATTCCATTCCATTCCTTCCATTCCATTCCATTCCATTCCATTCCATTCCATTCTTCTTCCATTCCATTCCATTCCTTCCTTCCATTCCTTCCTTCCTTCTTCCATTCCATTCCATTCCTTCCATTCCATTCCATTCCATTCCTTCCATTCCATTCCATTCCATTCCATTCCTTCCTTCCATTCCATTCCTTCCATTCCATTCCATTCCATTCCATTCTTCCATTCCATTCCATTCCTTCCTTCCTTCCTTCCTTCCATTCTTCCTTCCATTCCTTCCTTCCATTCCTTCCTTCCTTCCTTCCTTCTTCTTCCATTCCATTCCTTCTTCCTTCCATTCCATTCCTTCCATTCTTCCATTCCTTCCTTCCATTCCTTCCATTCCTTCCTTCCTTCTTCCTTCCTTCCTTCCTTCCATTCCATTCCTTCTTCCTTCCTTCCTTCCTTCCTTCCATTCCTTCCTTCCTTCCTTCCTTCTTCCTTCCTTCCTTCTTCCTTCTTCCATTCCTTCCTTCTTCTTCCTTCTTCCTTCCTTCCTTCCTTCCTTCCTTCCTTCTTCCTTCTTCCTTCCTTCCTTCCTTCCTTCCTTCCTTCCATTCCTTCTTCTTCTTCCATTCCTTCCTTCTTCCTTCCTTCTTCCTTCCATTCCTTCCTTCCATTCCATTCCTTCCTTCCATTCCTTCCTTCTTCCTTCCATTCCTTCCTTCCTTCCTTCTTCTTCCTTCTTCCTTCTTCCATTCTTCCATTCCTTCCTTCCTTCTTCCTTCCTTCCTTCCTTCTTCCTTCCTTCCTTCCTTCTTCCTTCCTTCTTCCTTCCTTCCTTCCTTCCTTCCTTCCTTCCTTCTTCCTTCCTTCCTTCCTTCCTTCTTCCTTCTTCCTTCCTTCCTTCTTCCTTCCTTCCTTCCTTCCTTCTTCCTTCCTTCTTCTTCCTTCCTTCTTCTTCCTTCCTTCTTCCATTCCTTCTTCTTCCTTCCTTCCTTCCTTCTTCCTTCCTTCTTCCTTCCTTCTTCCTTCTTCTTCCTTCCTTCCTTCCATTCCTTCCTTCTTCTTCCTTCCTTCCTTCCTTCCTTCTTCCTTCCTTCCTTCCTTCTTCCTTCTTTCTTCCTTCCTTCTTCTTCCTTCTTCCTTCCTTCCTTCTTCTTCTTCTTCCTTCCTTCCTTCCTTCCTTCCTTCTTCTTCCTTCTTCTTCTTCCTTCCTTCCTTCCTTCCTTCCTTCCTTCCTTCCTTCTTCTTCCTTCCTTCCTTCCTTCCTTCCTTCCTTCTTCTTCCTTCCTTCTTCTTCCTTCCTTCTTCTTCCTTCTTCTTCCTTCCTTCTTCCTTCTTCCTTCTTCTTCCTTCCTTCTTCTTCCTTCCTTCTTCCTTCTTCCTTCCTTCTTCCTTCCTTCTTCTTCCTTCCTTCCTTCTTCCTTCCTTCTTCCTTCCTTCCTTCCTTCCTTCTTCCTTCCTTCCTTCCTTCTTCCTTCCTTCTTCCTTCCTTCCTTCTTCCTTCTTCTTCTTCCTTCTTCCTTCTTCTTCCTTCCTTCCTTCTTCCTTCCTTCTTCCTTCTTCCTTCTTCTTCCTTCTTCCTTCTTCCTTCCTTCCTTCCTTCTTCTTCCTTCCTTCCTTCTTCTTCCTTCCTTCCTTCTTCCTTCCTTCCTTCCTTCCTTCCTTCCTTCTTCCTTCCTTCTTCCTTCTTCCTTCCTTTTCTTCTTCCTTCCTTCCTTCCTTCCTTCCTTCTTCCTTCTTCTTCTTCTTCTTCTTCCTTCTTCCTTCTTCCTTCCTTCCTTCCTTCCTTCTTCCTTCCTTCTTCTTCTTCTTCTTCTTCCTTCCTTCCTTCCTTCTTCTTCTTCTTCCTTCTTCTTCCTTCTTCTTCCTTCTTCTTCCTTCCTTCTTCTTCCTTCCTTCTTCCTTCTTCCTTCTTCTTCTTCTTCTTCCTTCCTTCTTCTTCCTTCCTTCCTTCTTCTTCTTCCTTCCTTCTTCTTCCTTCCTTCTTCTTCCTTCTTCCTTCCTTCTTCCTTCCTTCTTCTTCTTCCTTCCTTCTTCCTTCTTCTTCTTCTTCCTTCCTTCTTCCTTCTTCTTCTTCTTCCTTCTTCCTTCCTTCTTCTTCCTTCTTCCTTCCTTCTTCTTCTTCCTTCCTTCCTTCTTCCTTCTTCCTTCTTCCTTCCTTCTTCTTCCTTCTTCCTTCTTCTTCCTTCTTCTTCCTTCCTTCCTTCTTCCTTCCTTCTTCTTCCTTCCTTCCTTCTTCTTCCTTCTTCTTCTTCCTTCCTTCCTTCTTCTTCCTTCTTCTTCCTTCTTCTTCCTTCTTCCTTCCTTCCTTCTTCCTTCTTCCTTCCTTCCTTCCTTCCTTCCTTCCTTCCTTCCATTCCTTCCTTCCTTCCTTCCTTCCTTCCTTCTTCCTTCCTTCCTTCCATTCCTTCCTTTCTTCCTTCCTTCCTTTCTTCCTTCCTTCTTCCTTCCTTCTTCCTTCCTTCCTTCTTCCTTCCTTCCTTCCTTCCTTCCTTCCTTCCTTCCTTCCTTCTTCCTTCCTTCTTCTTCCTTCTTCTTCCTTCCTTCCTTCTTCTTCTTCCTTCTTCTTCCTTCCTTCTTCCTTCCTTCTTCTTCTTCCTTCTTCCTTCCTTCCTTCTTCCTTCCTTCCTTCCTTCTTCCTTCCTTCCTTCTTCCTTCCTTCTTCTTCTTCTTCCTTCCTTCCTTCTTCTTCTTCCTTCCTTCCTTCTTCCTTCCTTCCTTCTTCTTCCTTCTTCTTCTTCCTTCTTCTTCCTTCTTCCTTCTTCTTCTTCTTCTTCCTTCTTCCTTCCTTCTTCCTTCCTTCTTCTTCTTCCTTCCTTCCTTCCTTCCTTCCTTCTTCTTCCTTCCTTCTTCCTTCTTCCTTCCTTCTTCTTCCTTCTTCCTTCCTTCTTCTTCCTTCCTTCTTCTTCTTCCTTCCTTCTTCTTCTTCCTTCCTTCCTTCTTCCTTCCTTCCTTCTTCCTTCTTCTTCTTCTTCCTTCTTCCTTCCTTCTTTCTTCCTTCCTTCCTTCCTTCCTTCCTTCCTTCTTCCTTCCTTCCTTCTTCTTCCTTCCTTCCTTCTTCCTTCTTCTTCCTTCTTCCTTCCTTCCTTCTTCTTCCTTCTTCCTTCCTTCTTCCTTCTTCTTCTTCCTTCCTTCTTCTTCTTCCTTCTTCCTTCTTCCTTCTTCTTCTTCCTTCTTCCTTCTTCCTTCCTTCTTCTTCCTTCTTCTTCTTCTTCTTCTTCCTTCCTTCCTTCCTTCTTCTTCTTCTTCTTCCTTCTTCCTTCTTCCTTCTTCTTCTTCTTCCTTCCTTCTTCCTTCTTCCTTCCTTCCTTCTTCTTCCTTCTTCCTTCCTTCCTTCTTCCTTCTTCCTTCCTTCTTCCTTCCTTCTTCTTCCTTCCTTCTTCTTCTTCCTTCTTCTTCCTTCTTCTTCCTTCCTTCTTCCTTCCTTCTTCCTTCCTTCTTCTTCCTTCTTCTTCCTTCCTTCTTCCTTCCTTCCTTCCTTCCTTCTTCCTTCCTTCCTTCTTCCTTCCTTCTTCCTTCCTTCCTTCTTCCTTCTTCTTCCTTCCTTCCTTCTTCCTTCTTCTTCCTTCTTCCTTCCTTCCTTCTTCTTCCTTCCTTCCTTCCTTCTTCTTCTTCCTTCCTTCCTTCCTTCCTTCCTTCCTTCCTTCTTCTTCTTCCTTCTTCCTTCCTTCCTTCTTCTTCTTCTTCCTTCTTCCTTCTTCCTTCCTTCTTCCTTCCTTCCTTCCTTCTTCCTTCCTTCTTCTTCCTTCTTCCTTCCTTCTTCCTTCTTCCTTCCTTCTTCCTTCTTCCTTCCTTCTTCCTTCTTCTTCCTTCCTTCTTCCTTCCTTCCTTCTTCTTCCTTCCTTCTTCTTCTTCCTTCTTTCCTTCCTTCCTTCCTTCCTTCTTCTTCCTTCCTTCTTCTTCTTCCTTCTTCTTTCTTCCTTCCTTCTTCTTCTTCCTTCTTCCTTCTTCTTCCTTCTTCCTTCCTTCCTTCTTCTTCCTTCCTTCCTTCCTTCCTTCTTCTTCCTTCCTTCTTCTTCCTTCTTCTTCTTCCTTCCTTCCTTCCTTCCTTCCTTCCTTCTTCTTCCTTCCTTCTTCCTTCCTTCTTCTTCCTTCTTCCTTCTTCTTCCTTCTTCCTTCTTCTTCTTCTTCCTTCTTCCTTCCTTCCTTCTTCCTTCTTCTTCTTCCTTCCTTCCTTCTTCTTCCTTCTTCTTCTTTTCTTCTTTTTTCTTCCTTCTTCCTTCCTTCTTCCTTCCTTCTTCCTTCCTTCCATTCCTTCCTTCCTTCCTTCCTTCCTTCCTTCTTCCTTCCTTCTTCCTTCTTCTTCCTTCCTTCTTCCTTCTTCTTCCTTCTTCCTTCTTCTTCTTCCTTCCTTCCTTCTTCCTTCCTTCTTCTTCTTCCTTCTTCCTTCTTCCTTCCTTCTTCTTCCTTCTTCCTTCCTTCTTCTTCCTTCTTCCTTCCTTCTTCCTTCTTCTTCCTTCCTTCTTCCTTCCTTCTTCCTTCCTTCTTCTTCCTTCCTTCTTCCTTCTTCCTTCCTTCCTTCTTCTTCCTTCTTCTTCTTCCTTCCTTCTTTCTTCTTCTTCCTTCTTCTTCCTTCCTTCTTCTTCTTCTTCTTCTTCTTCCTTCTTCTTCTTCTTCTTCCTTCCTTCCTTCTTCCTTCCTTCTTCCTTCTTCCTTCCTTCTTCCTTCCTTCTTCTTCTTCTTCCTTCTTCCTTCCTTCCTTCTTCTTCCTTCCTTCCTTCTTCTTCTTCCTTCCTTCCTTCTTCTTCTTCTTCCTTCTTCCTTCCTTCTTCCTTCCTTCTTCCTTCTTCCTTCCTTCCTTCTTCCTTCTTCTTCCTTCCTTCCTTCTTCTTCTTCTTCTTCCTTCCTTCCTTCCTTCCTTCCTTCTTCTTCCTTCCTTCTTTCTTTCCTTCTTCTTCTTCTTCCTTCCTTCCTTCCTTCCTTCTTCCTTCCTTCTTCCTTCCTTCCTTCCTTCCTTCTTCTTCCTTCTTCCTTCCTTCTTCTTCCTTCCTTCTTCTTCTTCCTTCCTTCTTCTTCTTCTTCCTTCCTTCCTTCCTTCCTTCTTCCTTCCTTCTTCCTTCCTTCTTCCTTCTTCTTCCTTCCTTCTTCCTTCTTCCTTCCTTCCTTCCTTCTTCTTCTTCTTCCTTCTTCTTCTTCCTTCTTCTTCTTCCTTCTTCCTTCTTCTTCTTCTTCTTCCTTCCTTCTTCCTTCCTTCTTCTTCTTCTTCCTTCCTTCCTTCCTTCCTTCCTTCCTTCTTCCTTCTTCTTCCTTCCTTCTTCTTCTTCTTCCTTCCTTCCTTCTTCTTCCTTCTTCTTCTTCTTCCTTCCTTCCTTCTTCTTCTTTCTTCTTCTTCCTTCCTTCTTCTTCTTCCTTCTTCCTTCCTTCTTCCTTCCTTCTTCTTCCTTCCTTCCTTCCTTCTTCCTTCCTTCTTCTTCTTCCTTCCTTCTTCTTCTTCCTTCCTTCTTCTTCCTTCCTTCCTTCCTTCCTTCCTTCCTTCCTTCTTCTTCCTTCCTTCTTCTTCTTCTTCTTCTTCTTCCTTCCTTCCTTCTTCCTTCCTTCCTTCTTCTTCCTTCTTCCTTCTTCTTTCTTCTTCTTCTTTTCTTCTTCCTTCCTTCCTTCCTTCCTTCCTTCCTTCCTTCCTTCCTTCCTTCCATTCCTTCCTTCCTTCCTTCCTTCCTTCCTTCCTTCCTTCCTTCCTTCCTTCCTTCCTTCCTTCCTTCCTTCCTTCCTTCTTCCTTCTTCCTTCCTTCCTTCCTTCCTTCCTTCCTTCTTCTTCCTTCCTTCCTTCCTTCCTTCCTTCTTCTTCTTCCTTCCTTCCTTCCTTCCTTCCTTCCTTCCTTCTTCTTCCTTCCTTCCTTCCTTCCTTCCTTCTTCCTTCTTCTTCCTTCTTCTTCCTTCCTTCCTTCCTTCCTTCTTCCTTCTTCCTTCCTTCCTTCTTCTTCCTTCTTCCTTCCTTCCTTCTTCCTTCCTTCCTTCCTTCTTCTTCTTCCTTCCTTCTTTCTTCCTTCCTTCCTTCCTTCCTTCCTTCCTTCCTTCTTCCTTCTTCTTCTTCCTTCCTTCCTTCCTTCTTCCTTCTTCTTCCTTCCTTCCTTCTTCCTTCCTTCTTCCTTCCTTCCTTCCTTCCTTCCTTCCTTCTTCTTCCTTCTTCCTTCTTCTTCCTTCCTTCCTTCTTCCTTCCTTCCTTCCTTCCTTCTTCCTTCCTTCCTTCCTTCCTTCTTCCTTCCTTCCTTCCTTCCTTCTTCCTTCCTTCCTTCTTCCTTCTTCCTTCCTTCCTTCTTCTTCCTTCCTTCCTTCTTCCTTCTTCCTTCCTTCCTTCCTTCTTCTTCCTTCCTTCTTCCTTCCTTCTTCTTCCTTCTTCTTCCTTCTTCTTCCTTCCTTCTTCCTTCCTTCCTTCCTTCCTTCTTCCTTCCTTCTTCCTTCCTTCCTTCCTTCCTTCCTTCCTTCTTCCTTCCTTCCTTCCTTCCTTCCTTCTTCCTTCCTTCCTTCCTTCTTCTTCTTCCTTCCTTCCTTCCTTCTTCTTCTTCTTCCTTCTTCCTTCCTTCTTCCTTCTTCTTCTTCTTCCTTCCTTCTTCCTTCCTTCTTCTTCTTCTTCTTCCTTCCTTCTTCCTTCCTTCTTCTTCCTTCCTTCTTCCTTCCTTCTTCCTTCTTCCTTCCTTCCTTCCTTCCTTCCTTCCTTCTTCCTTCCTTCTTCTTCTTCCTTCCTTCTTCCTTCCTTCCTTCTTCTTCCTTCCTTCCTTCCTTCCTTCTTCTTCTTCTTCCTTCTTCCTTCTTCTTCTTCCTTCTTCCTTCCTTCTTCTTCTTCTTCTTCCTTCCTTCTTCCTTCTTCTTCTTCCTTCTTCCTTCTTCCTTCTTCTTCTTCCTTCCTTCTTCCTTCTTCTTCCTTCCTTCTTCTTCTTCTTCCTTCTTCCTTCCTTCCTTCCTTCTTCTTCTTCCTTCTTCTTCCTTCTTCTTCCTTCCTTCTTCTTCTTCCTTCCTTCCTTCTTCTTCCTTCCTTCTTCCTTCTTCCTTCCTTCCTTCCTTCCTTCCTTCTTCTTCCTTCCTTCTTCTTCTTCTTTCTTCCTTCCTTCCTTCCTTCCTTCCTTCCTTCCTTCCTTCTTCTTCCTTCCTTCCTTCCTTTCTTCTTCTTCTTCTTCTTCCTTCCTTCCTTCCTTCTTCCTTCCTTCTTCCTTCCTTCCTTCCTTCCTTCCTTCTTCTTCCTTCCTTCCTTCTTCCTTCTTCCTTCTTCCTTCCTTCTTCTTCCTTCCTTCCTTCTTCTTCTTCTTCTTCCTTCCTTCTTCCTTCCTTCCTTCCTTCCTTCTTCTTCTTCCTTCCTTCCTTCCTTCCTTCTTCTTCCTTCCTTCTTCCTTCTTCCTTCCTTCTTCCTTCCTTCTTCCTTCTTCTTCTTCCTTCCTTCCTTCTTCTTCTTCTTCCTTCTTCCTTCTTCCTTCTTCTTCTTCCTTCCTTCCTTCCTTCCTTCCTTCTTCTTCCTTCCTTCCTTCTTCCTTCCTTCTTCTTCTTCCTTCTTCCTTCCTTCCTTCCTTCTTCCTTCCTTCCTTCCTTCTTCTTCCTTCCTTCCTTCTTCCTTCTTCTTCCTTCTTCCTTCTTCTTCTTCCTTCTTCCTTCCTTCTTCCTTCTTCTTCCTTCCTTCCTTCCTTCCTTCCTTCCTTCTTCTTCCTTCTTCCTTCCTTCCTTCCTTCCTTCCTTCCTTCCTTCCTTCCTTCCTTCCTTCCTTCTTCCTTCTTCCTTCCTTCCTTCTTCCTTCCTTCCTTCCTTCCTTCCTTCCTTCTTCTTCCTTCCTTCCTTCCTTCTTCTTCCTTCCTTCCTTCTTCCTTCCTTCCTTCCTTCTTCCTTCTTCTTCTTCCTTCTTCTTCCTTCTTCCTTCCTTCCTTCCTTCCTTTTCTTCCTTCTTCCTTCCTTCCTTCCTTCCTTCCTTCCTTCCTTCCTTCTTCTTCCTTCCTTCCTTCCTTCCTTCTTCCTTCCTTCTTCTTCTTCTTCTTCCTTCTTCTTCCTTCCTTCCTTCCTTCCTTCTTCTTCTTCTTCCTTCCTTCCTTCCTTCTTCCTTCTTCCTTCCTTCTTCTTCCTTCTTCTTCCTTCTTCTTCCTTCTTCCTTCCTTCTTCCTTCCTTCCTTCTTCTTCTTCTTCTTCTTCCTTCCTTCCTTCTTCCTTCCTTCTTCCTTCCTTCCTTCTTCTTCTTCTTCTTCCTTCTTCTTCTTCTTCCTTCTTCCTTCCTTCCTTCCTTCCTTCCTTCTTCTTCCTTCCTTCCTTCTTCCTTCCTTCTTCCTTCTTCCTTCCTTCCTTCCTTCTTCCTTCCTTCCTTCCTTCCTTCCTTCCTTCCTTCCTTCCTTTTCTTCCTTCCTTCCTTCCTTCCTTCCTTCCTTCCTTCCTTCCTTCCTTCCTTCTTCCTTCCTTCTTCTTCCTTCCTTCCTTCCTTCCTTCCTTCCTTCTTCCTTCCTTCCTTCCTTCCTTCCTTCTTCCTTCTTCCTTCCTTCCTTCCTTCCTTCCTTCCTTCCTTCTTCCTTCCTTCCTTCTTCTTCCTTCCTTCTTCCTTCCTTCTTCCTTCCTTCCTTCTTCCTTCCTTCTTCCTTCCTTCTTCTTCCTTCCTTCCTTCTTCCTTCCTTCTTCCTTTCTTCCTTCTTCTTCTTCTTCCTTCCTTCCTTCCTTCCTTCCTTCTTCTTCTTCCTTCTTCTTCTTCTTCCTTCCTTCTTCTTCTTCCTTCCTTCCTTCCTTCCTTCTTCTTCCTTCTTCCTTCTTCCTTCTTCCTTCCTTCTTCCTTCCTTCCTTCTTCTTCCTTCTTCTTCCTTCCTTCCTTCTTCCTTCCTTCTTCCTTCTTCCTTCTTCTTCCTTCCTTCTTCTTCCTTCTTCCTTCCTTCTTCTTCCTTCTTCTTCTTCCTTCCTTCCTTCCTTCCTTCTTCCTTCCTTCCTTCTTCTTCCTTCTTCTTCCTTCCTTCCTTCCTTCCTTCCTTTCTTCCTTCTTCCTTCCTTCCTTCTTCTTCCTTCCTTCCTTCCTTCCTTCCTTCCTTCCTTCCTTCCTTCCTTCTTCTTCCTTCTTCCTTCTTCCTTCCTTCCTTCCTTCTTCCTTCCTTCCTTCCTTCCTTCCTTCTTCCTTCCTTCTTCTTCCTTCCTTCTTCTTCTTCCTTCTTCTTCTTCCTTCCTTCTTCTTCTTCCTTCCTTCTTCTTCCTTTTCTTCTTCTTCTTCTTCTTCCTTCCTTCTTCCTTCCTTCTTCTTCTTTTCTTCTTCCTTCCTTCCTTCCTTCTTCTTCCTTCTTCCTTCCTTCCTTCTTCCTTCCTTCCTTCTTCTTCTTCTTCTTCCTTCCTTCCTTCTTCTTCTTCCTTCCTTCCTTCCTTCCTTCTTCTTCCTTCCTTCTTCCTTCCTTCTTCTTCCTTCCTTCTTCCTTCCTTCCTTCCTTCCTTCTTCCTTCCTTCCTTCCTTCTTCTTCCTTCTTCCTTCCTTCCTTCCTTCCTTCTTCTTCTTCTTCTTCCTTCCTTCTTCTTCCTTCTTCCTTCTTCCTTCTTCTTCTTCCTTCCTTCTTCCTTCTTCTTCCTTCCTTCTTCCTTCTTCTTCCTTCTTCTTCTTCCTTCTTCCTTCTTCTTCCTTCCTTCTTCTTCTTCTTCCTTCTTCTTCCTTCCTTCCTTCCTTCCTTCCTTCCTTCCTTCCTTCCTTCCTTCCTTCCTTCCTTCCTTCCTTCCTTCCTTCCTTCCTTCCTTCCTTCCTTCCTTCCTTCCTTCCTTCCTTCCTTCCTTCCTTCCTTCCTTCCTTCTTCCTTCCTTCCTTCCTTCCTTCCTTCCTTCCTTCTTCCTTCCTTCCTTCCTTCCTTCCTTCCTTCTTCTTCCTTCCTTCCTTCCTTCCTTCCTTCCTTCCTTCCTTCTTCCTTCCTTCTTCTTCCTTCCTTCCTTCCTTCCTTCCTTCCTTCTTCCTTCCTTCCTTCCTTCTTCTTCCTTCCTTCTTCCTTCCTTCCTTCTTCCTTCCTTCCTTCCTTCCTTCCTTCTTCTTCCTTCCTTCCTTCCTTCCTTCTTCTTCTTCTTCTTCCTTCCTTCCTTCCTTCCTTCCTTCCTTCCTTCCTTCCTTCCTTCCTTCCTTCCTTCCTTCCTTCCTTCCTTCCTTCCTTCTTCCTTCCTTCCTTCCTTCCTTCTTCCTTCTTCCTTCTTCCTTCTTCCTTCTTCCTTCCTTCTTCTTCCTTCTTCCTTCCTTCCTTCCTTCCTTCCTTCCTTCCTTCTTCCTTCCTTCCTTCCTTCCTTCTTCTTCCTTCTTCCTTCCTTCCTTCCTTCTTCCTTCCTTCTTCCTTCCTTCTTCTTCCTTCCTTCTTCTTCTTCTTCCTTCCTTCCTTCTTCCTTCTTCCTTCCTTCCTTCTTCTTCCTTCCTTCCTTCCTTCCTTCCTTCCTTCCTTCCTTCCTTCCTTCCTTCCTTCTTCCTTCCTTCCTTCCTTCCTTCCTTCCTTCCTTCCATTCCTTCCTTCCTTCCTTCCTTCCTTCTTCCTTCCTTCCTTCCTTCTTCCTTCCTTCCTTCCTTCTTCCTTCCTTCCTTCCTTCCTTCCTTCCTTCCTTCCTTCCTTCCTTCCTTCCTTCCTTCCTTCCTTCCTTCCTTCCTTCCTTCCTTCCTTCCTTCCTTCTTCCTTCCTTCCTTCCTTCCTTCCTTCCTTCCTTCCTTCCTTCCTTCCTTCCTTCTTCCTTCCTTCCTTCCTTCCTTCCTTCCTTCCTTCCTTCCTTCCTTCCTTCCTTCCTTCTTCCTTCCTTCTTCCTTCTTCCTTCCTTCCTTCTTCTTCCTTCTTCCTTCCTTCCTTCTTCTTCCTTCCTTCTTCCTTCTTCCTTCCTTCCTTCCTTCCTTCTTCCTTCCTTCCTTCCTTCTTCTTCTTCCTTCCTTCTTCCTTCCTTCCTTCCTTCTTCTTTCTTCTTCCTTCCTTCCTTCCTTCTTCCTTCCTTCCTTCCTTCTTCCTTCCTTCTTCCTTCCTTCTTCTTCCTTCCTTCCTTCCTTCCTTCCTTCCTTCCTTCCTTCCTTCCTTCCTTCCTTCCTTCCTTCCTTCTTCTTCTTCCTTCCTTCCTTCTTCCTTCCTTCCTTCCTTCCTTCCTTCTTCTTCCTTCCTTCCTTCCTTCCTTCCTTCCTTCCTTCCTTCCTTCCTTCCTTCCTTCCTTCCTTCCTTCCTTCCTTCCTTCCTTCTTCCTTCCTTCCTTCCTTCCTTCCTTCCTTCCTTCCTTCCTTCCTTCCTTCCTTCCTTCCTTCCTTCCTTCCTTCTTCCTTCCTTCCTTCCTTCCTTCCTTCCTTCCTTCTTCTTCTTCCTTCCTTCCTTCTTCCTTCCTTCCTTCCTTCCTTCTTCCTTCCTTCCTTCCTTCCTTCCTTCCTTCCTTCCTTCCTTCCTTCCTTCCTTCCTTCCTTCCTTCTTCCTTCCTTCTTCTTCTTCCTTCCTTCCTTCCTTCTTCCTTCCTTCTTCCTTCCTTCCTTCCTTCCTTCCTTCCTTCTTCCTTCCTTCCTTCCTTCCTTCCTTCCTTCCTTCCTTCCTTCCTTCCTTCCTTCCTTCCTTCCTTCCTTCTTCCTTCCTTCTTCTTCCTTCTTCCTTCCTTCCTTCCTTCCTTCCTTCCTTCCTTCTTCTTCCTTCCTTCTTCCTTCCTTCCTTCTTCCTTCCTTCCTTCCTTCCTTCTTCCTTCTTCTTCCTTCCTTCCTTCCTTCCTTCCTTCCTTCCTTCTTCCTTCCTTCCTTCCTTCCTTCTTCCTTCCTTCCTTCTTCTTCCTTCCTTCTTCCTTCCTTCCTTCCTTCCTTCTTCTTCCTTCCTTCCTTCCTTCTTCCTTCCTTCCTTCCTTCTTCCTTCCTTCCTTCCTTCCTTCTTCCTTCCTTCCTTCCTTCTTCCTTCCTTCCTTCCTTCCTTCCTTCCTTCTTCCTTCCTTCCTTCCTTCCTTCCTTCCTTCCTTCCTTCCTTCCTTCCTTCCTTCCTTCCTTCCTTCCTTCCTTCCTTCTTCCTTCCTTCCTTCCTTCCTTCTTCCTTCCTTCTTCCTTCCTTCTTCCTTCCTTCCTTCTTCCTTCCTTCCTTCCTTCCTTCCTTCTTCCTTCCTTCCTTCCTTCTTCCTTCCTTCCTTCCTTCCTTCCTTCCTTCCTTCCTTCCTTCCTTCCTTCCTTCCTTCCTTCCTTCCTTCCTTCCTTCCTTCCTTCCTTCCTTCCTTCTTCTTCCTTCCTTCTTCCTTCCTTCTTCCTTCCTTCCTTCCTTCCTTTCTTCCTTCCTTCTTCCTTCCTTCCTTCTTCTTCTTCCTTCCTTCCTTCTTCCTTCCTTCCTTCCTTCCTTCCTTCCTTCCTTCTTCCTTCCTTCCTTCCTTCCTTCCTTCTTCCTTCCTTCCTTCCTTCCTTCTTCCTTCCTTCCTTCCTTCTTCCTTCCTTCCTTCCTTCCTTCCTTCCTTCCTTCCTTCTTCCTTCTTCCTTCCTTCCTTCCTTCTTCTTCCTTCTTCCTTCCTTCCTTCTTCCTTCCTTCCTTCCTTCCTTCCTTCCTTCCTTCTTCCTTCCTTCCTTCCTTCCTTCCTTCCTTCCTTCCTTCCTTCCTTCCTTCCTTCCTTCCTTCCTTCCTTCTTCCTTCCTTCTTCCTTCCTTCCTTCCTTCTTCCTTCCTTCCTTCCTTCCTTCCTTCCTTCCTTCCTTCCTTCCTTCCTTCCTTCCTTCCTTCCTTCCTTCCTTCCTTCCTTCCTTCCTTCCTTCCTTCCTTCCTTCCTTCCTTCTTCCTTCCTTCCTTCCTTCCTTCCTTCCTTCCTTCTTCTTCCTTCTTCCTTCCTTCCTTCCTTCCTTCCTTCCTTCCTTCCTTCCTTCCTTCCTTCCTTCCTTCCTTCCTTCCTTCCTTCCTTCTTCCTTCCTTCCTTCCTTCCTTCCTTCTTCCTTCCTTCCTTCCTTCTTCCTTCCTTCCTTCCTTCCTTCCTTCCTTCCTTCCTTCCTTCCTTCCTTCCTTCCTTCCTTCCTTCCTTCCTTCCTTCCTTCCTTCCTTCCTTCTTCCTTCCTTCTTCTTCCTTCCTTCCTTCCTTCCTTCCTTCCTTCCTTCCTTCCTTCCTTCCTTCCTTCCTTCTTCTTCCTTCCTTCCTTCCTTCCTTCCTTCCTTCCTTCCTTCCTTCCTTCCTTCCTTCCTTCCTTCCTTCTTCCTTCCTTCCTTCCTTCCTTCCTTCCTTCCTTCTTCCTTCCTTCCTTCCTTCCTTCCTTCCTTCCTTCCTTCCTTCCTTCCTTCCTTCTTCTTCCTTCCTTCCTTCCTTCCTTCCTTCCTTCCTTCCTTCCTTCCTTCCTTCCTTCCTTCCTTCCTTCCTTCTTCCTTCCTTCCTTCCTTCCTTCTTCTTCCTTCTTCCTTCCTTCCTTCCTTCCTTCCTTCCTTCCTTCTTCCTTCCTTCCTTCCTTCCTTCCTTCCTTCTTCCTTCCTTCCTTCCTTCCTTCCTTCCTTCCTTCCTTCCTTCCTTCCTTCCTTCCTTCCTTCCTTCCTTCCTTCCTTCCTTCCTTCCTTCCTTCCTTCCTTCCTTCCTTCCTTCCTTCCTTCCTTCTTCCTTCCTTCCTTCCTTCCTTCCTTCCTTCCTTCCTTCCTTCCTTCCTTCCTTCCTTCTTCTTCTTCCTTCCTTCCTTCCTTCCTTCCTTCTTCTTCTTCCTTCTTCCTTCCTTCCTTCCTTCCTTCTTCCTTCCTTCCTTCCTTCCTTCCTTCCTTCTTCCTTCCTTCCTTCCTTCCTTCCTTCCTTCCTTCCTTCCTTCCTTCCTTCCTTCCTTCCTTCCTTCCTTCCTTCCTTCTTCCTTCCTTCTTCCTTCCTTCCTTCCTTCCTTCCTTCCTTCCTTCCTTCTTCTTCCTTCCTTCCTTCCTTCTTCTTCCTTCCTTCCTTCCTTCTTCCTTCCTTCCTTCCTTCCTTCCTTCCTTCCTTCCTTCTTCCTTCCTTCCTTCCTTCCTTCCTTCCTTCTTCCTTCCTTCCTTCCTTCTTCCTTCCTTCCTTCCTTCCTTCCTTCCTTCTTCCTTCCTTCCTTCCTTCCTTCCTTCCTTCCTTCCTTCTTCCTTCCTTCCTTCCTTCCTTCCTTCCTTCCTTCCTTCCTTCCTTCCTTCCTTCCTTCTTCCTTCCTTCTTCTTCCTTCCTTCCTTCCTTCCTTCCTTCCTTCCTTCCTTCCTTCCTTCCTTCCTTCCTTCCTTCTTCCTTCCTTCCTTCCTTCCTTCCTTCCTTCCTTCCTTCCTTCCTTCTTCTTCCTTCCTTCCTTCCTTCCTTCCTTCCTTCTTCCTTCCTTCCTTCCTTCTTCCTTCCTTCCTTCCTTCCTTCCTTCTTCCTTCCTTCCTTCCTTCCTTCTTCTTCCTTCCTTCCTTCCTTCTTCCTTCCTTCTTCCTTCCTTCCTTCCTTCCTTCCTTCCTTCCTTCCTTCCTTCTTCCTTCCTTCTTCCTTCCTTCCTTCCTTCCTTCCTTCCTTCTTCCTTCCTTCCTTCCTTCCTTCCTTCCTTCCTTCTTCCTTCCTTCCTTCCTTCCTTCCTTCCTTCCTTCCTTCCTTCCTTCTTCCTTCCTTCCTTCCTTCCTTCCTTCCTTCTTCCTTCCTTCCTTCCTTCCTTCCTTCCTTCCTTCCTTCCTTCTTCCTTCCTTCCTTCCTTCCTTCCTTCCTTCCTTCCTTCCTTCCTTCCTTCCTTCCTTCCTTCCTTCCTTCCTTCCTTCCTTCTTCCTTCCTTCCTTCCTTCCTTCCTTCCTTCCTTCCTTCCTTCCTTCCTTCCTTCCTTCCTTCCTTCCTTCCTTCCTTCCTTCCTTCCTTCTTCCTTCCTTCCTTCTTCCTTCCTTCCTTCCTTCCTTCCTTCCTTCCTTCCTTCCTTCCTTCCTTCCTTCCTTCCTTCCTTCCTTCCTTCCTTCCTTCCTTCCTTCCTTCCTTCCTTCCTTCCTTCCTTCCTTCCTTCCTTCCTTCCTTCCTTCCTTCCTTCCTTCCTTCCTTCCTTCCTTCCTTCCTTCCTTCCTTCCTTCCTTCCTTCTTCCTTCCTTCCTTCCTTCCTTCCTTCCTTCCTTCCTTCCTTCCTTCCTTCCTTCCTTCCTTCCTTCCTTCCTTCCTTCCTTCCTTCCTTCCTTCCTTCCTTCCTTCCTTCCTTCCTTCCTTCCTTCTTCTTCCTTCCTTCCTTCCTTCCTTCCTTCCTTCCTTCCTTCCTTCCTTCCTTCCTTCCTTCCTTCCTTCCTTCCTTCCTTCCTTCCTTCCTTCCTTCCTTCCTTCCTTCTTCCTTCCTTCCTTCCTTCCTTCCTTCCTTCCTTCCTTCCTTCCTTCCTTCCTTCCTTCCTTCCTTCCTTCCTTCCTTCCTTCCTTCCTTCCTTCCTTCCTTCCTTCCTTCCTTCCTTCCTTCCTTCCTTCCTTCCTTCCTTCCTTCCTTCCTTCCTTCCTTCCTTCCTTCCTTCCTTCCTTCCTTCCTTCCTTCCTTCCTTCCTTCCTTCCTTCCTTCCTTCTTCCTTCCTTCCTTCCTTCCTTCCTTCCTTCCTTCCTTCCTTCCTTCTTCTTCCTTCCTTCCTTCCTTCCTTCTTCCTTCCTTCCTTCTTCCTTCTTCTTCCTTCCTTCCTTCTTCCTTCTTCCTTCCTTCCTTCCTTCCTTCCTTCCTTCCTTCTTCCTTCCTTCCTTCCTTCCTTCCTTCCTTCCTTCCTTCCTTCCTTCCTTCCTTCCTTCCTTCCTTCCTTCCTTCCTTCCTTCCTTCCTTCCTTCCTTCCTTCCTTCCTTCCTTCCTTCCTTCCTTCCTTCCTTCCTTCCTTCCTTCCTTCCTTCTTCCTTCCTTCCTTTCCTTCCTTCCTTCTTCTTTTCTTTCCTTCCTTCCTTCCTTCCTTCCTTCCTTCCTTCCTTCCTTCCTTCCTTCCTTCCTTCCTTTTTCCTTCCTTCTTCCTTCCTTCCTTTTTTCCTTCCTTCCTTCCTTCCTTCCTTCCTTCCTTCCTTCCTTCCTTCCTTCTTCCTTCCTTCCTTCCTTCCTTCCTTCCTTCCTTCCTTCCTTCCTTCCTTCCTTCCTTCCTTCCTTCCATTCCTTCCTTCCTTCCTTCCTTCCTTCCTTCCTTCCTTCCTTCCTTCCTTCCTTCCTTCCTTCCTTCCTTCCTTCCTTCCTTCCTTCCTTCCTTCCTTCCTTCCATTCCTTCCTTCCTTCTTCCTTCCTTCCTTCCTTCCTTCCTTCCTTCTTCCTTCCTTCCTTCCTTCCTTCCTTCCTTCCTTCCTTCTTCCTTCCTTCCTTCCTTCCATTCCTTCCTTCCTTCTTCCTTCCTTCCTTCCTTCCTTCCTTCCTTCCTTCCTTCCTTCCTTCCTTCCTTCCTTCCTTCCTTCCTTCCTTCCTTCCTTCCTTCCTTCCTTCCTTCCTTCCTTCCTTCCTTCCTTCCTTCCTTCTTCCTTCCTTCCTTCCTTCCTTCCTTCCTTCCTTCCTTCCTTCCTTCCTTCCTTCCTTCCTTCCTTCCTTCCTTCCTTCCTTCCTTCCTTCCTTCCTTCCTTCCTTCCTTCCTTCCTTCCTTCCTTCCTTCCTTCCTTCCTTCCTTCCTTCCTTCCTTCCTTCCTTCCTTCCTTCCTTCCTTCCTTCCTTCCTTCCTTCCTTCCTTCCTTCCTTCCTTCCTTCCTTCCTTCCTTCCTTCCTTCCTTCCTTCCTTCCTTCCTTCCTTCCTTCCTTCCTTCCTTCCTTCCTTCCTTCCTTCCTTCCTTCCTTCCTTCCTTCCTTCCTTCCTTCCTTCCTTCCTTCCTTCCTTCCTTCCTTCCTTCCTTCCTTCCTTCCTTCCTTCCTTCCTTCCTTCCTTCCTTCCTTCCTTCCTTCCTTCCTTCCTTCCTTCCTTCCTTCCTTCCTTCCTTCCTTCCTTCCTTCCTTCCTTCCTTCCTTCCTTCCTTCCTTCCTTCCTTCCTTCCTTCCTTCCTTCCTTCCTTCCTTCCTTCCATTCCTTCCTTCCTTCCTTCCTTCCTTCCTTCCTTCCTTCCTTCCTTCCATTCCTTCCTTCCTTCCTTCCTTCCTTCCTTCCTTCCTTCCTTCCTTCCTTCCTTCCTTCCTTCCTTCCTTCCTTCCTTCCTTCCTTCCTTCCTTCTTCCTTCCTTCCTTCCTTCCTTCCTTCCTTCCTTCCTTCCTTCCTTCCTTCCTTCCTTCCTTCCTTCCTTCCTTCCTTCCTTCCTTCCTTCCTTCCTTCCTTCCTTCCTTCCTTCCTTCCTTCCTTCCTTCCTTCCTTCCTTCCTTCCTTCCTTCCTTCCTTCCTTCCTTCCTTCCTTCCTTCCTTCCTTCCTTCCTTCCTTCCTTCCTTCCATTCCTTCCTTCCTTCCTTCTTCCTTCCTTCCTTCCTTCCTTCCTTCCTTCCTTCCTTCCTTCCTTCCTTCCTTCCTTCCTTCCTTCCTTCCTTCCTTCCTTCCTTCCTTCCTTCCTTCCTTCCTTCCTTCCTTCCTTCCTTCCTTCCTTCCTTCCTTCCTTCCTTCCTTCCTTCCTTCCTTCCTTCCTTCCTTCCTTCCTTCCTTCCTTCCTTCCTTCCTTCCTTCCTTCCTTCCTTCCTTCCTTCCTTCCTTCCTTCCTTCCTTCCTTCCTTCCTTCCTTCCTTCCTTCCTTCCTTCCTTCCTTCCTTCCTTCCTTCCTTCCTTCCATTCCATTCCTTCCTTCCATTCCTTCCATTCCATTCCTTCCATTCCTTCCTTCCTTCCATTCCTTCCTTCCATTCCTTCCTTCCATTCCTTCCATTCCTTCCATTCCTTCCATTCCTTCCTTCCATTCCTTCCATTCCTTCCTTCCTTCCATTCCTTCCTTCCATTCCTTCCTTCCTTCCATTCCTTCCATTCCATTCCTTCCATTCCATTCCATTCCTTCCTTCCTTCCATTCCTTCCTTCCATTCCATTCCTTCCATTCCTTCCATTCCTTCCTTCCATTCCTTCCTTCCATTCCTTCTTCCTTCCTTCCTTCCTTCCATTCCTTCCTTCCTTCCTTCCTTCCTTCCATTCCATTCCATTCCTTCCATTCCTTCCTTCCTTCCTTCCATTCCTTCCTTCCATTCCTTCCTTCCTTCCTTCCTTCCATTCCTTCCATTCCATTCCTTCCTTCCTTCCTTCCATTCCATTCCATTCCTTCCTTCCTTCCTTCCATTCCTTCCTTCCATTCCTTCCTTCCATTCCATTCCTTCCTTCCTTCCTTCCTTCCTTCCTTCCTTCCATTCCATTCCATTCCTTCCTTCCTTCCTTCCTTCCTTCCTTCCTTCCTTCCTTCCTTCCATTCCATTCCTTCCTTCCTTCCTTCCTTCCTTCCTTCCTTCCTTCCATTCCTTCCTTCCTTCCTTCCTTCCTTCCTTCCTTCCTTCCATTCCTTCCTTCCTTCCTTCCATTCCTTCCTTCCTTCCTTCCTTCCATTCCTTCCTTCCATTCCTTCCATTCCTTCCATTCCATTCCATTCCTTCCTTCCATTCCTTCCTTCCTTCCTTCCTTCCTTCCTTCCTTCCTTCCTTCCATTCCTTCCATTCCTTCCTTCCATTCCTTCCTTCCATTCCTTCCTTCCTTCCTTCCATTCCTTCCATTCCATTCCTTCCTTCCATTCCTTCCATTCCTTCCTTCTTCCTTCCTTCCTTCCTTCCTTCCTTCCTTCCTTCCTTCCTTCCTTCCATTCCATTCCTTCCATTCCATTCCATTCCTTCCATTCCTTCCATTCCATTCCTTCCATTCCATTCCTTCCATTCCATTCCATTCCTTCCTTCCTTCCTTCCTTCCATTCCTTCCATTCCTTCCTTCCATTCCATTCCATTCCATTCCTTCCATTCCATTCCTTCCTTCCATTCCTTCCTTCCATTCCATTCCTTCCTTCCTTCCTTCCTTCCTTCCTTCCTTCCTTCCATTCCTTCCATTCCTTCCATTCCATTCCTTCCATTCCATTCCTTCCATTCCTTCCTTCCTTCCATTCCATTCCATTCCATTCCTTCCTTCCTTCCATTCCTTCCTTCTTCCTTCCATTCCTTCCTTCCTTCCTTCCTTCCTTCCTTCCATTCCTTCCTTCCTTCCATTCCTTCCTTCCATTCCTTCCTTCCTTCCTTCCTTCCTTCCTTCTTCCTTCCTTCCTTCCTTCCATTCCATTCCTTCCTTCCTTCTTCCTTCCTTCCTTCCTTCCTTCCTTCCTTCCTTCCTTCCTTCCTTCCTTCCTTCCTTCCTTCCTTCCTTCCTTCCTTCCTTCCTTCCTTCCATTCCTTCCTTCCTTCCTTCCATTCCTTCCTTCCTTCCTTCCATTCCTTCCTTCCTTCCTTCCTTCCTTCCTTCCTTCCTTCCTTCCTTCCTTCCTTCCTTCCTTCCTTCCTTCCTTCCTTCCTTCCTTCCTTCCTTCCTTCCTTCCTTCCTTCCTTCCTTCCTTCCTTCCTTCCTTCCTTCCTTCCTTCCATTCCTTCCTTCCTTCCTTCCTTCCTTCCTTCCTTCCTTCCATTCCTTCCTTCCTTCCTTCCTTCCATTCCTTCCTTCCTTCCTTCCTTCCTTCCTTCCTTCCTTCCATTCCTTCCTTCCATTCCTTCCTTCCTTCCTTCCTTCCATTCCTTCCTTCCTTCCTTCCTTCCTTCCATTCCTTCCTTCCATTCCTTCCTTCCATTCCTTCCTTCTTCCTTCCATTCCTTCCTTCCTTCCTTCCTTCCATTCCTTCCTTCCTTCCATTCCTTCCTTCCTTCCTTCCTTCCTTCCTTCCTTCCTTCCTTCCATTCCTTCCTTCCATTCCTTCCTTCCTTCCATTCCTTCCATTCCTTCCTTCCTTCCTTCCATTCCTTCCATTCCATTCCTTCCTTCCATTCCATTCCATTCCTTCCTTCCATTCCTTCCTTCCATTCCATTCCTTCCTTCCTTCCTTCCTTCCTTCCTTCCTTCCATTCCTTCCTTCCATTCCTTCCTTCCATTCCATTCCATTCCTTCCTTCCTTCCTTCCTTCCATTCCTTCCTTCCATTCCTTCCTTCCTTCCTTCCTTCCTTCCTTCCATTCCTTCCTTCCTTCCTTCCTTCCTTCCTTCCATTCCTTCCATTCCTTCCTTCCTTCCATTCCTTCCTTCCTTCCTTCCATTCCTTCCTTCCTTCCTTCCTTCCTTCCTTCCTTCCTTCCTTCCTTCCTTCCTTCCATTCCTTCCTTCCTTCCATTCCTTCCATTCCATTCCTTCCTTCCTTCCTTCCTTCCTTCCATTCCTTCCATTCCATTCCTTCCATTCCTTCCATTCCTTCCTTCCTTCCATTCCATTCCTTCCTTCCTTCCATTCCTTCCATTCCTTCCTTCCATTCCATTCCTTCCTTCCTTCCATTCCTTCCATTCCTTCCTTCCATTCCTTCCTTCCTTCCATTCCTTCCATTCCATTCCTTCCTTCCTTCCTTCCTTCCTTCCTTCCATTCCTTCCTTCCTTCCTTCCTTCCTTCCATTCCTTCCATTCCATTCCTTCCTTCCATTCCTTCCTTCCTTCCTTCCATTCCTTCCTTCCTTCCTTCCTTCCATTCCTTCCTTCCTTCCTTCCTTCCATTCCTTCCTTCCATTCCTTCCTTCCATTCCTTCCATTCCTTCCTTCCTTCCTTCCTTCCATTCCATTCCTTCCTTCCTTCCTTCCTTCCTTCCTTCCATTCCTTCCTTCCTTCCATTCCTTCCTTCCATTCCTTCCTTCCATTCCATTCCTTCCTTCCTTCCATTCCTTCCTTCCTTCCTTCCTTCCTTCCTTCCTTCCATTCCATTCCTTCCATTCCTTCCTTCCTTCCTTCCTTCCTTCCATTCCATTCCTTCCTTCCTTCCTTCCATTCCTTCCTTCCTTCCTTCCTTCCTTCCATTCCTTCCTTCCTTCCTTCCTTCCATTCCTTCCTTCCTTCCTTCCTTCCATTCCTTCCATTCCATTCCATTCCTTCCATTCCTTCCTTCCATTCCATTCCTTCCTTCCTTCCTTCCATTCCTTCCTTCCATTCCATTCCTTCCTTCCTTCCTTCCTTCCTTCCTTCCATTCCTTCCTTCCATTCCTTCCTTCCTTCCTTCCTTCCTTCCTTCCATTCCTTCCATTCCTTCCTTCCATTCCTTCCTTCCTTCCATTCCTTCCATTCCTTCCATTCCTTCCTTCCTTCCTTCCTTCCTTCCTTCCTTCCTTCCATTCCTTCCTTCCTTCCATTCCATTCCTTCCTTCCTTCCTTCCATTCCTTCCATTCCTTCCTTCCTTCCTTCCTTCCTTCCTTCCTTCCATTCCATTCCTTCCTTCCTTCCTTCCATTCCTTCCTTCCTTCCTTCCATTCCTTCCTTCCTTCCTTCCTTCCTTCCTTCCATTCCTTCCTTCCTTCCTTCCTTCCTTCCATTCCTTCCATTCCTTCCTTCCTTCCTTCCTTCCTTCCTTCCTTCCTTCCTTCCTTCCTTCCTTCCATTCCTTCCTTCCTTCCTTCCTTCCATTCCTTCCTTCCATTCCATTCCTTCCTTCCATTCCTTCCTTCCATTCCTTCCATTCCTTCCTTCCATTCCTTCCATTCCTTCCTTCCTTCCTTCCATTCCATTCCATTCCTTCCTTCCTTCCTTCCATTCCTTCCTTCCATTCCATTCCTTCCTTCCTTCCTTCCTTCCTTCCATTCCTTCCTTCCATTCCTTCCTTCCATTCCTTCCTTCCTTCCTTCCATTCCTTCCTTCCTTCCTTCCATTCCTTCCTTCCTTCCTTCCTTCCTTCCTTCCTTCCTTCCTTCCTTCCTTCCTTCCTTCCATTCCATTCCTTCCTTCCATTCCTTCCTTCCTTCCTTCCATTCCTTCCTTCCTTCCTTCCATTCCTTCCTTCCTTCCTTCCTTCCTTCCTTCCTTCCTTCCATTCCTTCCTTCCATTCCTTCCTTCCTTCCTTCCTTCCTTCCTTCCTTCCTTCCTTCCTTCCATTCCTTCCTTCCTTCCTTCCTTCCTTCCTTCCTTCCATTCCTTCCTTCCTTCCTTCCTTCCATTCCTTCCTTCCATTCCTTCCTTCCTTCCTTCCTTCCTTCCTTCCATTCCATTCCTTCCTTCCTTCCATTCCATTCCTTCCATTCCTTCCTTCCTTCCATTCCATTCCTTCCTTCCTTCCATTCCTTCCTTCCATTCCATTCCTTCCATTCCTTCCTTCCATTCCTTCCATTCCTTCCTTCCTTCCTTCCTTCCTTCCTTCCTTCCTTCCATTCCTTCCTTCCATTCCTTCCTTCCATTCCTTCCTTCCTTCCATTCCATTCCATTCCTTCCATTCCTTCCATTCCTTCCTTCCTTCCATTCCTTCCATTCCTTCCTTCCTTCCATTCCTTCCTTCCATTCCATTCCATTCCATTCCTTCCTTCCTTCCATTCCTTCCTTCCTTCCATTCCATTCCTTCCTTCCTTCCATTCCTTCCATTCCTTCCTTCCATTCCTTCCTTCCTTCCTTCCATTCCTTCCTTCCATTCCTTCCTTCCTTCCATTCCATTCCTTCCATTCCATTCCTTCCTTCCTTCCTTCCTTCCATTCCTTCCTTCCTTCCTTCCTTCCTTCCATTCCTTCCTTCCATTCCATTCCTTCCTTCCATTCCTTCCTTCCTTCCTTCCTTCCTTCCTTCCTTCCTTCCTTCCATTCCTTCCTTCCTTCCTTCCATTCCTTCCTTCCATTCCTTCCTTCCTTCCTTCCTTCCTTCCTTCCTTCCATTCCTTCCTTCCTTCCTTCCTTCCTTCCTTCCTTCCTTCCTTCCTTCCTTCCTTCCATTCCTTCCTTCCTTCCTTCCATTCCTTCCTTCCATTCCTTCCTTCCATTCCTTCCTTCCTTCCTTCCATTCCTTCCTTCCTTCCTTCCTTCCTTCCTTCCTTCCTTCCTTCCTTCCTTCCATTCCATTCCTTCCTTCCTTCCTTCCATTCCTTCCTTCCTTCCTTCCTTCCATTCCATTCCTTCCTTCCTTCCTTCCTTCCTTCCATTCCTTCCTTCCATTCCTTCCTTCCTTCCTTCCTTCCTTCCTTCCTTCCTTCCTTCCATTCCTTCCTTCCTTCCTTCCTTCCATTCCTTCCTTCCTTCCTTCCTTCCTTCCTTCCTTCCTTCCTTCCTTCCTTCCATTCCATTCCTTCCTTCCTTCCTTCCTTCCTTCCTTCCTTCCTTCCTTCCATTCCTTCCTTCCTTCCTTCCATTCCTTCCTTCCTTCCTTCCTTCCTTCCATTCCTTCCATTCCTTCCTTCCTTCCTTCCATTCCTTCCTTCCTTCCTTCCTTCCTTCCATTCCATTCCTTCCTTCCTTCCTTCCATTCCTTCCTTCCTTCCATTCCATTCCTTCCTTCCTTCCTTCCTTCCATTCCTTCCTTCCTTCCTTCCTTCCTTCCTTCCTTCCTTCTTCCTTCCTTCCATTCCTTCCTTCCTTCCATTCCTTCCTTCCTTCCTTCCTTCCTTCCTTCCATTCCTTCCTTCCTTCCTTCCTTCCTTCCATTCCATTCCTTCCATTCCTTCCATTCCATTCCATTCCTTCCATTCCATTCCATTCCTTCCATTCCATTCCATTCCTTCCTTCCTTCCTTCCTTCCATTCCATTCCTTCCTTCCTTCCATTCCATTCCATTCCTTCCATTCCATTCCTTCCATTCCTTCCTTCCTTCCTTCCTTCCTTCCATTCCATTCCTTCTTCCATTCCTTCCTTCCATTCCTTCCTTCCTTCCTTCCTTCCTTCCTTCCTTCCATTCCTTCCTTCCTTCCTTCCTTCCTTCCTTCCATTCCTTCCTTCCTTCCATTCCTTCCATTCCTTCCTTCCTTCCTTCCATTCCTTCCTTCCTTCCTTCCTTCCTTCCTTCCTTCCATTCCATTCCTTCCATTCCTTCCATTCCATTCCATTCCTTCCTTCCATTCCTTCCTTCCATTCCATTCCTTCCATTCCTTCCTTCCTTCCATTCCTTCCATTCCTTCCATTCCTTCCTTCCATTCCTTCCATTCCTTCCTTCCATTCCTTCCTTCCATTCCATTCCATTCCTTCCTTCCTTCCATTCCTTCCATTCCTTCCATTCCTTCCATTCCTTCCATTCCATTCCATTCCTTCCTTCCATTCCTTCCATTCCTTCCATTCCTTCCTTCCATTCCTTCCTTCCTTCCTTCCATTCCATTCCTTCCTTCCTTCCTTCCTTCCATTCCTTCCTTCCTTCCATTCCTTCCTTCCATTCCATTCCTTCCTTCCTTCCTTCCTTCCTTCCATTCCTTCCTTCCTTCCTTCCTTCCTTCCTTCCATTCCATTCCTTCCTTCCATTCCTTCCATTCCTTCCTTCCTTCCTTCCTTCCTTCCTTCCTTCCTTCCTTCCATTCCTTCCTTCCTTCCATTCCTTCCTTCCTTCCTTCCTTCCTTCCTTCCTTCCTTCCTTCCTTCCATTCTTCCTTCCATTCCTTCCTTCCTTCCTTCCATTCCTTCCTTCCATTCCATTCCTTCCTTCCTTCTTCTTCCATTCCATTCCTTCCTTCCATTCCTTCCTTCCTTCCTTCTTCCTTCCATTCCTTCCTTCCTTCCATTCCATTCCTTCCATTCCATTCCATTCCATTCCTTCCTTCCATTCCATTCCATTCCTTCCTTCCTTCCTTCCTTCCATTCCATTCCATTCCTTCCTTCCTTCCTTCCATTCCATTCCATTCCTTCCATTCCTTCCATTCCTTCCTTCCATTCCATTCCTTCCTTCCTTCCTTCCTTCCATTCCTTCCTTCCATTCCATTCCTTCCATTCCTTCCATTCCATTCCTTCCTTCCTTCCATTCCATTCCTTCCTTCCATTCCTTCCTTCCTTCCATTCCATTCCATTCCTTCCTTCCTTCCATTCCATTCCTTCCTTCCTTCCATTCCTTCCTTCCTTCCTTCCATTCCTTCCTTCCATTCCATTCCATTCCTTCCTTCCATTCCTTCCTTCCATTCCTTCCTTCCTTCCTTCCTTCCTTCCTTCCTTCCTTCCTTCCATTCCTTCCTTCCTTCCATTCCTTCCTTCCATTCCTTCCTTCCTTCCTTCCTTCCTTCCATTCCATTCCTTCCTTCCTTCCTTCCTTCCTTCCATTCCTTCCTTCCTTCCTTCCATTCCTTCCTTCCTTCCTTCCTTCCATTCCATTCCATTCCATTCCATTCCATTCCTTCCTTCCATTCCTTCCTTCCATTCCATTCCTTCCATTCCATTCCATTCCTTCCTTCCTTCCATTCCTTCCTTCCATTCCTTCCTTCCTTCCTTCCTTCCATTCCTTCCTTCCTTCCTTCCATTCCTTCCTTCCTTCCTTCCATTCCTTCCATTCCTTCCTTCCTTCCATTCCTTCCATTCCTTCCATTCCTTCCATTCCTTCCTTCCTTCCATTCCATTCCTTCCATTCCATTCCATTCCTTCCTTCCATTCCTTCCATTCCTTCCATTCCTTCCTTCCTTCCATTCCTTCCTTCCTTCCTTCCTTCCTTCCTTCCATTCCTTCCTTCCTTCCTTCCTTCCTTCCTTCCTTCCATTCCTTCCTTCCTTCCTTCCTTCCTTCCATTCCTTCCTTCCATTCCTTCCTTCCTTCCTTCCTTCCTTCCTTCCTTCCTTCCTTCCATTCCTTCCTTCCTTCCTTCCTTCCTTCCATTCCTTCCTTCCTTCCTTCCTTCCTTCCTTCCTTCCTTCCTTCCATTCCTTCCTTCCTTCCTTCCATTCCATTCCATTCCTTCCATTCCATTCCTTCCATTCCATTCCATTCCATTCCATTCCATTCCATTCCTTCCTTCCTTCCTTCCATTCCATTCCATTCCATTCCATTCCTTCCATTCCTTCCATTCCATTCCTTCCATTCCTTCCATTCCTTCCTTCCATTCCTTCCTTCCTTCCATTCCTTCCATTCCTTCCTTCCTTCCATTCCTTCCTTCCTTCCTTCCTTCCATTCCTTCCATTCCTTCCTTCCTTCCTTCCATTCCTTCCATTCCATTCCTTCCATTCCTTCCATTCCATTCCTTCCTTCCTTCCATTCCTTCCTTCCTTCCATTCCATTCCTTCCATTCCATTCCATTCCTTCCATTCCTTCCTTCCTTCCTTCCTTCCTTCCTTCCATTCCTTCCTTCCTTCCTTCCATTCCTTCCATTCCTTCCTTCCTTCCATTCCATTCCTTCCTTCCATTCCTTCCTTCCTTCCATTCCATTCCTTCCTTCCTTCCTTCCTTCCTTCCTTCCATTCCTTCCATTCCTTCCTTCCATTCCATTCCTTCCTTCCATTCCTTCCTTCCTTCTTCCATTCCTTCCTTCCTTCCATTCCTTCCTTCCATTCCTTCCATTCCTTCCATTCCTTCCTTCCATTCCATTCCTTCCATTCCTTCCTTCCTTCCTTCCTTCCATTCCTTCCTTCCATTCCTTCCATTCCATTCCTTCCTTCCATTCCTTCCATTCCTTCCTTCCTTCCTTCCTTCCTTCCTTCCATTCCATTCCATTCCTTCCTTCCTTCCTTCCTTCCTTCCTTCCTTCCTTCCTTCCTTCCTTCCTTCCTTCCATTCCATTCCTTCCTTCCTTCCTTCCATTCCATTCCATTCCATTCCTTCCTTCCTTCCATTCCTTCCTTCCTTCCTTCCATTCCATTCCATTCCTTCCTTCCTTCCTTCCTTCCTTCCATTCCTTCCATTCCTTCCTTCCTTCCTTCCTTCCTTCCTTCCTTCCTTCCTTCCTTCCTTCCATTCCTTCCATTCCTTCCTTCCTTCCATTCCTTCCATTCCTTCCTTCCTTCCTTCCATTCCTTCCATTCCATTCCTTCCATTCCTTCCATTCCTTCCTTCCTTCCTTCCTTCCTTCCATTCCTTCCTTCCATTCCTTCCTTCCATTCCTTCCTTCCATTCCATTCCTTCCATTCCATTCCATTCCTTCCTTCCATTCCTTCCTTCCATTCCTTCCTTCCATTCCTTCCTTCCTTCCTTCCTTCCATTCCATTCCATTCCTTCCTTCCTTCCATTCCTTCCATTCCTTCCTTCCTTCCTTCCATTCCATTCCTTCCTTCCTTCCATTCCTTCCTTCCTTCCATTCCTTCCTTCCTTCCATTCCTTCCTTCCATTCCTTCCTTCCATTCCTTCCTTCCTTCCTTCCTTCCTTCCATTCCTTCCTTCCTTCCTTCCTTCCTTCCTTCCATTCCATTCCTTCCTTCCATTCCTTCCTTCCTTCCTTCCTTCCTTCCTTCCTTCCTTCCATTCCTTCCTTCCATTCCATTCCTTCCTTCCTTCCATTCCTTCCTTCCATTCCTTCCTTCCTTCCTTCCTTCCATTCCTTCCATTCCATTCCTTCCTTCCTTCCTTCCATTCCTTCCTTCCATTCCTTCCTTCCTTTTCCATTCCTTCCTTCTTCCATTCCATTCCTTCCTTCCATTCCATTCCTTCCATTCCTTCCTTCCATTCCATTCCTTCCATTCCTTCCTTCCATTCCTTCCTTCCATTCCTTCCTTCCTTTCCTTCCTTCCTTCCATTCCTTCCTTCCTTCCATTCCTTCCATTCCTTCCTTCCTTCCTTCCATTCCTTCCTTCCATTCCTTCCTTCCTTCTTCCTTCCTTCCTTCCTTCCTTCCTTCCTTCCTTCCTTCCATTCCATTCCTTCCATTCCTTCCTTCCTTCCTTCCTTCCTTCCTTCCTTCCTTCCTTCCTTCCATTCCTTCCATTCCTTCCTTCCTTCCATTCCTTCCATTCCATTCCTTCCTTCCTTCCTTCCTTCCTTCCTTTCCATTCCTTCCTTCCTTCCATTCCATTCCTTCCTTCCTTCCATTCCTTCCTTCCTTCCTTCCATTCCATTCCATTCCTTCCTTCCTTCCTTCCTTCCATTCCTTCCTTCCTTCCTTCCTTCCTTCCATTCCTTCCTTCCTTCCATTCCATTCCTTCCATTCCATTCCTTCCATTCCTTCCATTCCTTCCTTCCTTCCTTCCTTCCTTCCTTCCTTCCTTCCTTCCATTCCTTCCATTCCTTCCTTCCTTCCATTCCTTCCTTCCATTCCTTCCATTCCATTCCTTCCTTCCTTCCATTCCTTCCTTCCTTCCTTCCATTCCTTCCTTCCTTCCTTCCTTCCTTCCTTCCTTCCTTCCATTCCTTCCTTCCTTCCATTCCTTCCATTCCTTCCATTCCTTCCTTCCTTCCTTCCTTCCTTCCTTCCTTCCATTCCATTCCATTCCTTCCTTCCTTCCATTCCTTCCTTCCTTCCTTCCTTCCTTCCTTCCTTCCATTCCTTCCATTCCTTCCATTCCTTCCTTCCTTCCTTCCTTCCTTCCATTCCTTCCTTCCATTCCTTCCTTCCTTCCTTCCATTCCATTCCTTCCATTCCATTCCATTCCTTCCTTCCTTCCTTCCTTCCTTCCTTCCTTCCTTCCTTCCTTCCTTCCTTCCATTCCTTCCTTCCATTCCTTCCTTCCATTCCTTCCTTCCATTCCTTCCTTCCTTCCTTCCATTCCTTCCTTCCTTCCTTCCTTCCATTCCATTCCTTCCTTCCTTCCATTCCTTCCATTCCTTCCATTCCTTCCATTCCATTCCATTCCATTCCATTCCTTCCTTCCTTCCTTCCTTCCTTCCTTCCTTCCATTCCTTCCTTCCTTCCTTCCTTCCTTCCATTCCATTCCATTCCATTCCATTCCTTCCTTCCTTCCATTCCTTCCTTCCTTCCATTCCATTCCTTCCATTCCATTCCATTCCATTCCTTCCTTCCATTCCTTCTTCTTCCTTCCTTCTTCCTTCCTTCCATTCCTTCCTTCCTTCCTTCCATTCCTTCTTCTTCCATTCCTTCCATTCCATTCCATTCCATTCCTTCCATTCCATTCCTTCCATTCCTTCCTTCCTTCCTTCCTTCCTTCTTCCTTCTTCCTTCCTTCCATTCCATTCCTTCCTTCCTTCCTTCCATTCCATTCCTTCCTTCCTTCCATTCCTTCCTTCTTCCTTCCTTCCTTCTTCCTTCCATTCCTTCCTTCTTCCTTCCTTCTTCCATTCCTTCCTTCCATTCCTTCTTCTTCCTTCCTTCCTTCCTTCTTCCTTCCTTCCTTCCTTCTTCTTCTTCCATTCCTTCTTCCTTCTTCCTTCCTTCCTTCCTTCCTTCCTTCCATTCCTTCCTTCCTTCTTCTTCCATTCCTTCTTCCTTCCATTCCTTCCTTCTTCTTCTTCCTTCCTTCCTTCCTTCCTTCCTTCCTTCCATTCCATTCCTTCCATTCTTCCATTCTTCCTTCCATTCCTTCCATTCCATTCCATTCCATTCCATTCCATTCCATTCCATTCCATTCCATTCCATTCCTTCCATTCCATTCCTTCCATTCCATTCCATTCCATTCCATTCCATTCCATTCCTTCCATTCCATTCCATTCCTTCCATTCCATTCCATTCCATTCCATTCCTTCCATTCCATTCCATTCCATTCCTTCCTTCCATTCCATTCCATTCCATTCCATTCCATTCCATTCCTTCCTTCCATTCCTTCCATTCCTTCCTTCCATTCCATTCCTTCCATTCCTTCCTTCTTCCTTCCATTCCTTCCTTCCTTCCTTCCTTCCTTCCATTCCTTCCTTCCATTCCTTCCTTCCATTCCTTCCATTCCATTCCATTCTTCTTCTTCTTCTTCCTTCCATTCCTTCCTTCCTTCCATTCCTTCTTCCTTCCTTCCATTCCTTCCTTCCTTCTTCCTTCCATTCCATTCCTTCTTCCATTCCTTCCTTCCTTCCATTCCTTCCATTCCTTCCTTCCTTCCTTCCTTCCTTCCTTCTTCCATTCCTTCTTCTTCTTCCTTCCTTCCTTCTTCCTTCCTTCTTCTTCTTCCTTCTTCCTTCCTTCTTCCATTCCTTCCTTCTTCCTTCCTTCCATTCCTTCCTTCCTTCTTCTTCCTTCCTTCTTCCTTCCTTCCTTCTTCTTCCATTCCTTCTTCCATTCCTTCCTTCTTCCTTCTTCCTTCCTTCTTCCTTCTTCCTTCCTTCCTTCCATTCCTTCTTCCTTCCTTCCTTCCTTCTTCTTCTTCCTTCCATTCTTCCATTCCTTCCATTCCATTCCATTCCATTCCATTCCATTCCATTCCTTCCATTCCATTCCTTCCATTCCATTCCATTCCATTCCTTCCATTCCATTCCATTCCATTCCATTCCTTCTTCCATTCCATTCCTTCCATTCCATTCCATTCCATTCCTTCCATTCCTTCCATTCCATTCCATTCCTTCCATTCCTTCCTTCCTTCCTTCTTCCATTCCATTCCATTCCATTCTTCCATTCCATTCCATTCCATTCCTTCCATTCCATTCCTTCCATTCCTTCCATTCCTTCTTCCATTCCTTCCTTCTTCTTCTTCTTCCATTCCATTCCTTCCATTCCATTCCTTCTTCTTCTTCCTTCCTTCTTCCTTCTTCCTTCCATTCCTTCTTCTTCCTTCTTCTTCCTTCTTCCTTCCTTCTTCCTTCCATTCCTTCCTTCCATTCCATTCCTTCTTCTTCCTTCTTCCTTCTTCCTTCCATTCCTTCCATTCCTTCTTCTTCTTCTTCCTTCTTCCTTCTTCCATTCCTTCTTCCTTCCTTCCTTCTTCCTTCCTTCCTTCCTTCCTTCCATTCCTTCCTTCCTTCCTTCTTCCTTCCTTCCATTCCTTCCTTCCTTCCTTCCATTCCTTCCTTCCATTCCTTCCTTCTTCCTTCCTTCCTTCCTTCCTTCCTTCCATTCCTTCCATTCCATTCTTCTTCCTTCCATTCCATTCCTTCCTTCCATTCTTCTTTCTTCCTTCCTTCCATTCCATTCCATTCCTTCTTCCATTCCTTCTTCCTTCTTCTTCCTTCCTTCTTCCTTCCATTCCTTCCTTCTTCCTTCCTTCCTTCCTTCCTTCCTTCCTTCTTCTTCCTTCCTTCCATTCCTTCCTTCCTTCTTCCTTCTTCTTCCTTCTTCCTTCCTTCCTTCCTTCTTCTTCTTCTTCTTCTTCTTCCTTCTTCTTCCTTCCTTCTTCTTCCTTCTTCTTCTTCTTCCTTCCTTCTTCCTTCCATTCCTTCCTTCCTTCCTTCCTTCCTTCCTTCCTTCTTCCTTCTTCCTTCCTTCCTTCTTCCTTCTTCCTTCCTTCCTTCTTCCTTCCTTCTTCTTCCTTCCTTCCTTCTTCTTCCTTCCTTCCATTCTTCTTCTTCCTTCCTTCTTCCTTCTTCTTCCTTCTTCCTTCTTCTTCTTTCTTCCTTCCTTCCTTCTTCTTCTTCCTTCCTTCTTCTTCCTTCTTCTTCTTCTTCCATTCCTTCTTCCTTCTTCCTTCTTCTTCTTCTTCTTCTTCTTCCTTCCTTCTTCCTTCTTCCTTCTTCTTCCTTCCTTCTTCTTCCTTCTTCTTCCTTCCTTCCTTCCTTCTTCTTCTTCCTTCCTTCTTCCTTCCTTCTTCTTCCTTCTTCTTCTTCTTCTTCTTCCTTCCTTCCTTCTTCCTTCTTCTTCTTCCTTCCTTCTTCTTCTTCTTCTTCTTCCTTCCCCTTCCATTCCATTCCTTCCTTCCTTCCTTCCTTCCTTCCATTCCTTCCTTCCTTCCATTCCATTCCATTCCATTCCTTCCTTCCATTCTTCCATTCCTTCCTTCCATTCCTTCCATTCCATTCCTTCCTTCCTTCTTCTTCCTTCCTTCCTTCCATTCCTTCTTCTTCCATTCTTCTTCTTCTTCCTTCCTTCCTTCCTTCTTCTTCTTCTTCTTCTTCCTTCCTTCCTTCCTTCCTTCCTTCCTTCCTTCTTCTTCTTCCTTCCTTCCTTCCTTCTTCCTTCCTTCTTCCTTCTTCCTTCCTTCCTTCCATTCCTTCCTTCTTCCTTCTTCCTTCCTTCCTTCCTTCCTTCCTTCCTTCCTTCTTCCTTCTTCCTTCCTTCCTTCCTTCTTCCTTCTTCTTCTTCTTCCTTCCTTCTTCCTTCCATTCTTCTTCCATTCCTTCTTCCTTCCTTCCTTCTTCCTTCCTTCCTTCCTTCCTTCCTTCCTTCTTCCTTCCATTCCATTCTTCTTCCTTCCTTCTTCCTTCTTCCTTCTTCCTTCCTTCCTTCTTCTTCCTTCTTCCTTCTTCCTTCCTTCCTTCCTTCCTTCTTCCTTCCTTCCTTCCTTCTTCCTTCCTTCCTTCTTCTTCCTTCCTTCTTCCTTCCTTCCATTCCATTCCATTCCATTCCATTCCATTCCATTCCATTCCATTCCATTCCATTCCATTCCATTCCATTCCATTCCATTCCATTCCATTCCATTCCATTCCTTCCTTCCATTCCATTCCTTCCATTCCATTCCATTCCATTCCATTCTTCCTTCCATTCCATTCCATTCCATTCCATTCCATTCCATTCCATTCCTTCCATTCCTTCCATTCCATTCCATTCCATTCCATTCCATTCCATTCCTTCCATTCCATTCCATTCCATTCCATTCCTTCCATTCCTTCCATTCCATTCCTTCCTTCCATTCCATTCCTTCCATTCCATTCCTTCCTTCCATTCCATTCCTTCCATTCCTTCCATTCCATTCCATTCCTTCCTTCCATTCCATTCCATTCCTTCCATTCCTTCCTTCCATTCCTTCTTCCTTCCATTCCATTCTTCTTCCATTCTTCTTCCATTCCATTCCTTCCTTCCTTCCTTCCATTCCTTCCTTCTTCTTCTTCTTCATTCCTTCCTTCCTTCCATTCCTTCCATTCCTTCCATTCCTTCCTTCCTTCCTTCCTTCCTTCCTTCCTTCTTCCTTCCTTCCTTCCTTCCTTCTTCCTTCCTTCTTCCTTCCTTCCTTCCTTCTTCCTTCCTTCCTTCCTTCCATTCCTTCTTCCTTCTTCCTTCCTTCCTTCTTCCTTCCTTCCTTCTTCCTTCTTCCTTCCTTCCTTCCTTCCTTCCTTCTTCCTTCCTTCCTTCTTCCTTCCTTCTTCCTTCCTTCCTTCCTTCTTCCTTCCTTCCTTCCTTCCTTCTTCCTTCCTTCCTTCCTTCCTTCTTCCTTCCTTCTTCCTTCCTTCCTTCTTCCTTCCTTCCTTCCTTCCTTCCTTCTTCCTTCCTTCCTTCCTTCCTTCCTTCCTTCCTTCCTTCCATTCCTTCCTTCTTCCTTCTTCCTTCTTCTTCCATTCCTTCCTTCCTTCCTTCCTTCCTTCCTTCTTCCTTCCATTCCATTCCTTCCTTCCTTCCTTCCTTCCTTCCTTCTTCCTTCCTTCCTTCCTTCCTTCCTTCTTCCTTCCTTCCTTCCTTCTTCTTCCTTCCTTCCTTCCTTCCTTCTTCCTTCTTCCTTCCTTCCTTCCTTCTTCCTTCCTTCCTTCCTTCTTCCTTCTTCCTTCTTCCTTCCTTCCTTCCTTCCTTCCTTCTTCCTTCCTTCTTCTTCTTCCTTCCTTCCTTCCTTCCTTCTTCCTTCCTTCTTCCTTCCTTCCTTCCTTCCTTCCTTCTTCCTTCTTCCTTCCTTCCTTCTTCCTTCCATTCCTTCCTTCTTCTTCCTTCTTCCTTCTTCTTCCTTCTTCCTTCCATTCCTTCCTTCCTTCTTCCTTCTTCCTTCCTTCCATTCCTTCCATTCCTTCCTTCCTTCCTTCCTTCCTTCCTTCTTCTTCCTTCCTTCCTTCTTCTTCCTTCCTTCCTTCCTTCTTCCTTCTTCCTTCCTTCTTCTTCCTTCCTTCCATTCCTTCCTTCCTTCTTCCTTCCTTCCTTCCTTCCATTCTTCTTCTTCCTTCCTTCCTTCTTCCTTCCTTCTTCCATTCCTTCTTCCTTCCTTCTTCTTTCCATTCCTTCCTTCCTTCCTTCTTCCTTCCTTCCTTCCATTCCTTCCATTCCTTCCTTCCTTCCTTCCTTCTTCCTTCCTTCTTCCTTCCTTCCATTCCTTCCTTCCATTCCTTCCATTCCTTCTTCCTTCCTTCCTTCCTTCCTTCCTTCCTTCCTTCCTTCCTTCCTTCCTTCCTTCCTTCTTCCTTCCTTCCTTCCATTCCTTCTTCCTTCCTTCCTTCCTTCCTTCCTTCCATTCCTTCCTTCCATTCCTTCCTTCCTTCCTTCCTTCCTTCCTTCCTTCCTTCTTCTTCTTCCTTCCTTCCTTCTTCTTCCTTCCTTCTTCCATTCCTTCCTTCTTCCTTCTTCTTCTTCTTCCTTCCTTCCTTCCATTCCTTCTTCTTCCATTCCATTCCATTCCTTCCTTCCATTCCATTCCTTCCTTCCTTCCTTCCTTCCATTCCTTCCTTCTTCTTCTTCCTTCCTTCCTTCCTTCTTCCTTCCTTCCTTCCTTCCTTCCTTCCTTCCATTCCTTCCATTCCTTCCTTCCTTCCTTCCATTCCTTCCTTCTTCCTTCCTTCTTCCTTCCTTCTTCTTCTTCCTTCTTCCTTCCTTCCTTCTTCCTTCCTTCCATTCCTTCCTTCCTTCCTTCCTTCCATTCCATTCCTTCTTCCTTCCATTCCTTCCTTCCTTCCTTCCTTCCATTCCTTCCTTCCTTCCTTCCATTCCTTCCTTCCTTCCATTCCTTCCTTCTTCTTCCATTCCTTCCTTCCATTCCATTCCATTCCATTCCTTCCTTCCATTCCTTCCATTCCATTCCATTCCATTCCATTCCTTCCTTCCATTCCATTCCATTCCATTCCATTCCATTCCATTCCATTCCTTCCATTCCTTCCTTCCATTCCATTCCTTCCATTCCTTCCTTCCTTCCATTCCTTCCTTCCATTCCTTCCATTCCTTCCTTCCTTCCTTCCATTCCTTCCTTCCTTCCTTCCTTCTTCTTCCTTCCTTCTTCCTTCCTTCCTTCTTCCATTCCTTCTTCCTTCCTTCCTTCCTTCCTTCCTTCTTCCATTCCTTCCTTCCTTCCTTCCATTCCTTCCATTCCTTCCTTCTTCCATTCCTTCTTCTTCCTTCCTTCCTTCCTTCTTCCTTCTTCTTCCTTCCTTCCTTCCTTCTTCTTCTTCCTTCCTTCCTTCCTTCCTTCCTTCTTCCTTCCTTCTTCTTCTTCCTTCTTCCTTCCTTCCTTCCTTCCTTCCTTCTTCCTTCTTCCTTCCTTCCTTCTTCCTTCCTTCCTTCCTTCCTTCTTCCTTCCTTCCTTCCTTCCTTCCTTCCTTCCTTCTTCTTCTTCCTTCCTTCCTTCTTCCTTCTTCTTCCTTCCTTCCTTCCTTCCTTCCTTCCTTCCTTCCTTCCTTCCTTCCTTCCTTCCTTCCTTCCTTCCTTCCTTCCTTCCTTCCTTCTTCCTTCTTCCTTCCTTCTTCTTCTTCCTTCCTTCCTTCTTCCTTCTTCCTTCTTCCTTCCTTCCTTCCTTCTTCCTTCCTTCCTTCCTTCCTTCTTCCTTCCTTCCTTCCTTCCTTCCTTCCTTCCTTCCTTCCTTCCTTCCTTCCTTCCTTCCTTCCTTCTTCTTCTTCCTTCCTTCCTTCCTTCCTTCCTTCTTCTTCTTCTTCTTCCTTCCTTCTTCTTCTTCCTTCCTTCTTCTTCTTCTTCTTCTTCCTTCCTTCCTTCTTCCTTCTTCCTTCTTCTTCTTCTTCCTTCTTCTTCTTCCTTCCTTCCTTCCTTCCTTCTTCTTCCTTCCTTCTTCCTTCTTCTTCCTTCTTCTTCCTTCCTTCCTTCTTCTTCCTTCTTCTTCCTTCCTTCCTTCCTTCTTCCTTCTTCCTTCCTTCTTCTTCCTTCCTTCCTTCCTTCCTTCTTCCTTCCTTCCTTCCTTCCTTCCTTCCTTCTTCCTTCCTTCTTCCTTCTTCTTCCTTCCTTCTTCTTCCTTCCTTCTTCTTCCTTCTTCCTTCTTCCTTCCTTCCTTCTTCCTTCTTCCTTCCTTCTTCCTTCCTTCCTTCCTTCCTTCTTCTTCCTTCTTCCTTCCTTCTTCTTCTTCCTTCCTTCCTTCTTCTTCTTCCTTCCTTCTTCCTTCCTTCCTTCCTTCCTTCCTTCCTTCCTTCCTTCCTTCCTTCTTCCTTCTTCCTTCCTTCTTCTTCCTTCCTTCCTTCCTTCCTTCTTCCTTCCTTCCTTCTTCTTCCTTCCTTCCTTCTTCCTTCCTTCTTCCTTCCTTCCTTCCTTCTTCTTCCTTCCTTCCTTCCTTCCTTCCTTCCTTCCTTCCTTCCTTCCTTCCTTCCTTCCTTCCTTCCTTCCTTCCTTCCTTCCTTCTTCTTCCTTCTTCCTTCCTTCCTTCTTCTTCCTTCTTCTTCCTTCCTTCTTCCTTCTTCCTTCCTTCTTCTTCCTTCCTTCCTTCCTTCTTCCTTCTTTCTTCCTTCCTTCCTTCCTTCCTTCTTCCTTCTTCTTCTTCCTTCTTCTTCCTTCCTTCCTTCCTTCTTCCTTCTTCTTCTTCCTTCTTCTTCTTCCTTCCTTCTTCCTTCCTTCCTTCCTTCCTTCTTCTTCCTTCTTCCTTCCTTCCTTCTTCCTTCCTTCCTTCCTTCCTTCCTTCTTCCTTCCTTCCTTCCTTCCTTCTTCTTCCTTCCTTCTTCCTTCTTCCTTCTTCCTTCTTCCTTCCTTCCTTCCTTCCTTCCTTCTTCTTCCTTCCTTCCTTCTTCCTTCTTCTTCTTCTTCCTTCCTTCTTCCTTCCTTCTTCTTCCTTCTTTCTTCTTCTTCTTCTTCTTCCTTCCTTCCTTCCTTCCTTCTTCCTTCCTTCTTCCTTCTTCCTTCTTCTTCCTTCTTCCTTCCTTCTTCCTTCCTTCCTTCTTCCTTCTTCTTCTTCTTCCTTCCTTCCTTCCTTCTTCCTTCCTTCCTTCTTCTTCCTTCTTCTTCCTTCTTCCTTCTTCTTCTTCCTTCCTTCTTCTTCTTCTTCCTTCTTCTTCCTTCCTTCCTTCCTTCTTCCTTCCTTCCTTCCTTCCTTCCTTCCTTCCTTCTTCCTTCCTTCCTTCCTTCCTTCCTTCCTTCTTCCTTCCTTCTTCCTTCCTTCCTTCCTTCCTTCCTTCTTCCTTCCTTCCTTCCTTCTTCTTCTTCCTTCCTTCTTCTTCCTTCCTTCTTCCTTCCTTCTTCTTCTTCCTTCCTTCCTTCTTCTTCCTTCTTCCTTCCTTCTTCTTCCTTCTTCCTTCCTTCCTTCCTTCTTCTTCTTCCTTCCTTCCTTCTTCCTTCCTTCCTTCCTTCCTTCTTTCTTCTTCCTTCTTCCTTCCTTCCTTCCTTCTTCTTCTTCCTTCCTTCTTCCTTCCTTCCTTCCTTCTTCTTCCTTCCTTCCTTCCTTCTTCTTCTTCCTTCTTCCTTCCTTCTTCTTCCTTCCTTCCTTCCTTCTTCCTTCCTTCCTTCTTCCTTCCTTCTTCTTCCTTCTTCCTTCCTTCCTTCCTTCTTCTTTCTTCTTCCTTCCTTCTTCTTCTTCCTTCCTTCCTTCTTCCTTCCTTCCTTCCTTCTTCTTCTTCCTTCCTTCCTTCTTCTTCTTCCTTCCTTCCTTCTTCCTTCCTTCTTCCTTCCTTCCTTCCTTCCTTCCTTCCTTCCTTCCTTCCTTCCTTCCTTCCTTCCTTCCTTCCTTCTTCTTCCTTCCTTCCTTCCTTCCTTCCTTCCTTCCTTCCTTCCTTCCTTCTTCTTCCTTCCTTCCTTCCTTCCTTCCTTCCTTCCTTCCTTCCTTCCTTCCTTCCTTCCTTCCTTCTTCTTCCTTCTTCCTTCCTTCCTTCCTTCTTTCTTCCTTCCTTCTTCTTCCTTCCTTCTTCTTCCTTCCTTCTTCTTCTTCTTCCTTCCTTCCTTCTTCCTTCTTCCTTCCTTCCTTCTTCCTTCTTCTTCCTTCCTTCCTTCCTTCTTCCTTCTTCTTCCTTCCTTCCTTCCTTCCTTCCTTCCTTCCTTCCTTCCTTCCTTCCTTCCTTCCTTCCTTCCTTCTTCCTTCCTTCCTTCCTTCCTTCCTTCCTTCCTTCCTTCCTTCCTTCCTTCCTTCTTCTTCTTCTTCCTTCCTTCCTTCTTCCTTCCTTCCTTCTTCTTCCTTCCTTCCTTCCTTCCTTCCTTCCTTCCTTCTTCCTTCCTTCCTTCCTTCCTTCTTCCTTCTTCCTTCCTTCTTCCTTCTTCCTTCCTTCTTCTTCTTCCTTCCTTCCTTCCTTCCTTCCTTCCTTCCTTCCTTCCTTCCTTCCTTCCTTCCTTCCTTCTTCTTCTTCCTTCCTTCCTTCCTTCTTCTTCCTTCCTTCCTTCCTTCCTTCTTCCTTCCTTCCTTCCTTCCTTCTTCCTTCTTCCTTCCTTCCTTCTTCCTTCCTTCCTTCCTTCTTCCTTCCTTCTTCTTCTTCCTTCTTCCTTCCTTCCTTCCTTCCTTCCTTCCTTCCTTCCTTCCTTCCTTCCTTCCTTCCTTCCTTCCTTCCTTCTTCCTTCCTTCCTTCCTTCCTTCCTTCCTTCCTTCCTTCCTTCCTTCCTTCCTTCCTTCCTTCCTTCCTTCTTCTTCCTTCCTTCTTCTTCCTTCCTTCCTTCTTCCTTCCTTCCTTCCTTCCTTCCTTCCTTCTTCCTTCCTTCCTTCCTTCCTTCTTCTTCCTTCCTTCTTCCTTCCTTCCTTCCTTCCTTCCTTCCTTCCTTCCTTCCTTCCTTCCTTCCTTCTTCCTTCCTTCTTCCTTCCTTCCTTCCTTCTTCCTTCCTTCCTTCTTCCTTCCTTCCTTCCTTCCTTCCTTCCTTCCTTCTTCTTCTTCCTTCCTTCCTTCCTTCCTTCCTTCTTCTTCCTTCCTTCTTCTTCTTCCTTCCTTCCTTCCTTCTTCCTTCCTTCTTCCTTCCTTCTTCCTTCCTTCCTTCTTCCTTCCTTCCTTCCTTCCTTCTTCCTTCTTCCTTCCTTCTTCCTTCTTCTTCCTTCCTTCCTTCTTCTTCCTTCTTCTTCTTCCTTCTTCCTTCCTTCCTTCCTTCCTTCCTTCCTTCTTCCTTCCTTCCTTCTTCCTTCCTTCTTCCTTCCTTCCTTCCTTCCTTCCTTCTTCCTTCCTTCCTTCCTTCCTTCCTTCTTCTTCTTCCTTCCTTCCTTCCTTCCTTCCTTCCTTCCTTCCTTCTTCCTTCTTCCTTCTTCTTCTTCCTTCCTTCTTCTTCCTTCCTTCCTTCTTCCTTCCTTCCTTCCTTCTTCTTCTTCTTCCTTCCTTCTTCCTTCCTTCCTTCTTCCTTCTTCCTTCCTTCCTTCCTTCCTTCCTTCCTTCTTCCTTCCTTCCTTCCTTCCTTCCTTCCTTCCTTCCTTCCTTCCTTCCTTCCTTCCTTCCTTCTTCCTTCCTTCCTTCCTTCTTCTTCCTTCCTTCCTTCCTTCTTCCTTCCTTCTTCCTTCCTTCTTCTTCTTCCTTCTTCTTCCTTCCTTCCTTCCTTCTTCCTTCCTTCCTTCCTTCCTTCCTTCCTTCCTTCCTTCTTCCTTCCTTCCTTCCTTCTTCTTCTTCCTTCTTCCTTCTTCTTCCTTCTTCTTCCTTCCTTCTTCCTTCTTCTTCTTCTTCCTTCTTCTTCTTCCTTCCTTCCTTCTTCTTCTTCTTCCTTCCTTCCTTCCTTCCTTCCTTCTTCTTCCTTCTTCCTTCCTTCTTCCTTCTTCTTCCTTCCTTCCTTCCTTCCTTCCTTCCTTCTTCCTTCCTTCTTCCTTCCTTCCTTCTTCCTTCCTTCCTTCCTTCCTTCTTCCTTCCTTCTTCTTCCTTCCTTCTTCTTCCTTCTTCTTCCTTCTTCCTTCTTCTTCCTTCCTTCCTTCCTTCCTTCTTCCTTCCTTCTTCCTTCCTTCTTCTTCCTTCCTTCTTCCTTCCTTCCTTCCTTCCTTCCTTCCTTCCTTCCTTCTTCCTTCCTTCCTTCCTTCTTCTTCCTTCCTTCCTTCCTTCTTCCTTCTTCCTTCTTTTCTTCCTTCCTTCCTTCCTTCCTTCTTCCTTCCTTCCTTCCTTCTTCTTCCTTCTTCCTTCCTTCCTTCCTTCTTCTTCTTCTTCTTCCTTCCTTCTTCCTTCTTCTTCCTTCCTTCTTCCTTCCTTCCTTCCTTCCTTCCTTCTTCTTCTTCTTCCTTCCTTCCTTCCTTCTTCCTTCCTTCTTCTTCTTCCTTCCTTCCTTCCTTCTTCCTTCTTCCTTCCTTCCTTCCTTCCTTCCTTCTTCCTTCTTCTTCCTTCCTTCTTCCTTCCTTCTTCCTTCCTTCCTTCCTTCTTCTTCTTCTTCCTTCCTTCCTTCCTTCCTTCTTCCTTCCTTCTTCTTCCTTCCTTCTTCTTCCTTCTTCCTTCCTTCCTTCCTTCCTTCTTCCTTCCTTCCTTCTTCCTTCCTTCTTCCTTCTTCCTTCCTTCCTTCCTTCTTCCTTCCTTCCTTCTTCCTTCCTTCTTCCTTCCTTCTTCCTTCTTCCTTCCTTCCTTCCTTCCTTCCTTCTTCCTTCCTTCCTTCCTTCTTCTTCTTCCTTCCTTCCTTCCTTCCTTCCTTCCTTCCTTCCTTCCTTCCTTCTTCCTTCCTTCCTTCCTTCCTTCCTTCCTTCCTTCCTTCCTTCTTCCTTCTTCCTTCCTTCCTTCCTTCCTTCCTTCCTTCCTTCCTTCCTTCCTTCCTTCCTTCCTTCCTTCCTTCTTCCTTCCTTCCTTCTTCCTTCCTTCCTTCCTTCCTTCTTCCTTCCTTCCTTCTTCCTTCCTTCCTTCTTCCTTCCTTCTTCCTTCCTTCCTTCTTCCTTCCTTCCTTCCTTCTTCTTCTTCCTTCTTCCTTCCTTCCTTCTTCTTCTTCTTCCTTCCTTCTTCTTCTTCCTTCCTTCTTCCTTCCTTCCTTCCTTCCTTCCTTCTTCCTTCTTCCTTCCTTCCTTCCTTCCTTCCTTCCTTCTTCCTTCCTTCTTCCTTCTTCCTTCCTTCTTCCTTCCTTCCTTCCTTCCTTCTTCTTCCTTCCTTCCTTCCTTCTTCCTTCCTTCCTTCCTTCCTTCCTTCTTCCTTCCTTCCTTCCTTCCTTCTTCTTCCTTCCTTCTTCCTTCTTCTTCCTTCCTTCTTCTTCCTTCCTTCCTTCCTTCCTTCCTTCTTCCTTCCTTCCTTCCTTCCTTCTTCCTTCCTTCCTTCTTCCTTCCTTCCTTCCTTCCTTCCTTCCTTCCTTCCTTCTTCCTTCTTCCTTCCTTCCTTCTTCCTTCCTTCTTCCTTCTTCTTCCTTCCTTCCTTCCTTCCTTCCTTCCTTCCTTCCTTCTTCCTTCCTTCCTTCCTTCCTTCCTTCTTCCTTCTTCCTTCCTTCTTCCTTCCTTCCTTCCTTCCTTCTTCCTTCCTTCTTCTTCCTTCCTTCCTTCCTTCCTTCTTCCTTCCTTCTTCCTTCCTTCTTCCTTCTTCTTCTTCCTTCCTTCCTTCCTTCCTTCCTTCCTTCTTCTTCTTCCTTCTTCCTTCCTTCTTCCTTCCTTCTTCTTCTTCTTCCTTCTTCTTCTTCCTTCCTTCCTTCTTCCTTCTTCTTCCTTCCTTCCTTCTTCTTCCTTCCTTCTTCCTTCCTTCCTTCCTTCTTCCTTCCTTCTTCCTTCCTTCTTCTTCCTTCCTTCCTTCCTTCCTTCCTTCTTCCTTCCTTCTTCTTCTTCCTTCCTTCCTTCTTCTTCCTTCCTTCTTCCTTCCTTCTTCCTTCCTTCTTCTTCCTTCCTTCCTTCCTTCTTCCTTCTTCTTCCTTCCTTCCTTCCTTCCTTCTTCTTCCTTCCTTCTTCCTTCCTTCCTTCTTCCTTCCTTCCTTCTTCCTTCCTTCTTCTTCCTTCTTCCTTCCTTCCTTCTTCTTCCTTCTTCCTTCCTTCCTTCTTCTTCTTCTTCCTTCCTTCCTTCTTCCTTCCTTCTTCCTTCCTTCTTCTTCCTTCTTCCTTCCTTCCTTCTTCTTCCTTCCTTCCTTCTTCTTCTTCTTCCTTCTTCCTTCTTCTTCCTTCTTCCTTCCTTCCTTCTTCCTTCCTTCCTTCTTCCTTCCTTCTTCTTCCTTCCTTCCTTCCTTCCTTCCTTCCTTCCTTCCTTCCTTCCTTCCTTCCTTCCTTCCTTCCTTCCTTCCTTCCTTCCTTCCTTCTTCCTTCCTTCCTTCCTTCCTTCCTTCCTTCCTTCCTTCCTTCTTCCTTCCTTCCTTCCTTCCTTCTTCCTTCCTTCCTTCTTCTTCCTTCTTCTTCCTTCCTTCCTTCCTTCCTTCCTTCCTTCCTTCTTCTTCTTCTTCCTTCCTTCTTCCTTCCTTCCTTCTTCTTCTTCTTCCTTCCTTCCTTCCTTCCTTCTTCTTCTTCCTTCCTTCTTCTTCCTTCCTTCCTTCCTTCTTCTTCCTTCTTCTTCTTCCTTCCTTCTTCCTTCCTTCCTTCTTCCTTCTTCCTTCTTCCTTCCTTCCTTCCTTCCTTCCTTCTTCCTTCTTCTTCTTCCTTCCTTCCTTCCTTCCTTCTTCCTTCCTTCTTCCTTCTTCTTCCTTCCTTCTTCCTTCCTTCTTCCTTCTTCCTTCTTCTTCCTTCCTTCCTTCCTTCTTCCTTCCTTCCTTCCTTCCTTCCTTCCTTCCTTCTTCCTTCCTTCTTCTTCCTTCCTTCCTTCCTTCTTCTTCCTTCCTTCTTCTTCCTTCTTCCTTCTTCCTTCCTTCTTCCTTCCTTCTTCTTCTTCCTTCCTTCCTTCCTTCTTCTTCCTTCCTTCCTTCCTTCTTCTTCCTTCTTCCTTCCTTCCTTCTTCTTCCTTCCTTCTTCCTTCTTCCTTCTTCTTCCTTCCTTCCTTCCTTCCTTCCTTCCTTCCTTCCTTCCTTCCTTCCTTCCTTCCTTCCTTCCTTCCTTCCTTCCTTCCTTCCTTCCTTCCTTCCTTCCTTCCTTCCTTCCTTCCTTCCTTCCTTCCTTCCTTCCTTCCTTCCTTCCTTCCTTCCTTCCTTCCTTCCTTCCTTCTTCCTTCCTTCCTTCCTTCCTTCCTTCTTCCTTCCTTCCTTCCTTCCTTCTTCCTTCCTTCCTTCCTTCCTTCCTTCCTTCCTTCTTCCTTCTTCCTTCCTTCCTTCCTTCCTTCCTTCCTTCCTTCCTTCCTTCCTTCCTTCCTTCCTTCCTTCTTCCTTCTTCTTCCTTCCTTCCTTCTTCCTTCTTCTTCCTTCTTCTTCTTCCTTCCTTCTTCCTTCCTTCCTTCCTTCCTTCCTTCCTTCCTTCCTTCCTTCTTCCTTCCTTCCTTCCTTCTTCCTTCCTTCCTTCTTCCTTCTTCCTTCCTTCCTTCTTCCTTCCTTCCTTCCTTCCTTCCTTCTTCTTCCTTCTTCCTTCCTTCCTTCCTTCTTCTTCTTCCTTCCTTCCTTCCTTCTTCCTTCTTCTTCCTTCCTTCCTTCCTTCTTCCTTCCTTCCTTCCTTCCTTCCTTCTTCCTTCCTTCCTTCCTTCTTCTTCCTTCTTCCTTCCTTCCTTCCTTCCTTCCTTCCTTCCTTCTTCCTTCCTTCCTTCTTCTTCCTTCTTCTTCCTTCCTTCCTTCTTCCTTCTTCCTTCTTCCTTCTTCTTCCTTCCTTCTTCTTCTTCTTCCTTCCTTCTTCCTTCCTTCCTTCTTTCTTCCTTCTTCCTTCTTCCTTCCTTCTTCTTCCTTCCTTCCTTCCTTCTTCTTCCTTCCTTCCTTCTTCCTTCTTCCTTCCTTCTTCCTTCTTCTTCCTTCCTTCTTCCTTCCTTCCTTCCTTCCTTCTTCCTTCCTTCCTTCTTCCTTCCTTCCTTCTTCCTTCTTCTTCTTCTTCCTTCCTTCTTCTTCTTCCTTCCTTCCTTCCTTCCTTCCTTCTTCCTTCTTCCTTCCTTCCTTCTTCCTTCCTTCCTTCCTTCCTTCCTTCCTTCCTTCTTCTTCTTCCTTCCTTCTTCTTCCTTCCTTCCTTCTTCTTCCTTCTTCCTTCCTTCCTTCTTCTTCCTTCCTTCCTTCCTTCCTTCCTTCTTCCTTCTTCCTTCTTCTTCCTTCTTCCTTCCTTCCTTCTTCTTCTTCTTCCTTCCTTCTTCCTTCCTTCTTCCTTCCTTCCTTCCTTCCTTCCTTCTTCCTTCCTTCCTTCCTTCCTTCCTTCCTTCCTTCCTTCCTTCCTTCTTCCTTCCTTCTTCCTTCCTTCCTTCTTCCTTCCTTCTTCCTTCCTTCCTTCTTCTTCCTTCTTCCTTCCTTCCTTCTTCCTTCCTTCCTTCCTTCCTTCCTTCCTTCCTTCTTCCTTCCTTCTTCTTCCTTCTTCCTTCCTTCCTTCCTTCCTTCCTTCTTCTTCTTCCTTCTTCCTTCCTTCTTCCTTCCTTCCTTCCTTCCTTCCTTCCTTCCTTCTTCTTCCTTCCTTCTTCCTTCTTCCTTCTTCCTTCCTTCTTCCTTCTTCCTTCCTTCTTCTTCTTCCTTCTTCCTTCTTCCTTCCTTCTTCCTTCTTCCTTCCTTCTTCCTTCTTCTTCCTTCCTTCCTTCTTCTTCCTTCCTTCCTTCCTTCCTTCCTTCTTCCTTCCTTCTTCTTCCTTCTTCCTTCCTTCCTTCCTTCTTCCTTCTTCCTTCCTTCCTTCCTTCTTCCTTCTTTCTTCCTTCTTCTTCCTTCTTCTTCCTTCCTTCCTTCCTTCTTCCTTCCTTCTTCCTTCTTCCTTCCTTCCTTCCTTCTTCTTCTTCTTCTTCTTCCTTCTTCCTTCCTTCCTTCCTTCCTTCCTTCCTTCTTCCTTCCTTCCTTCCTTCCTTCCTTCCTTCCTTCCTTCTTCCTTCCTTCCTTCCTTCCTTCTTCCTTCTTCTTCCTTTTCTTCTTCCTTCCTTCCTTCCTTCTTCCTTCCTTCTTCCTTCCTTCTTCCTTCTTCCTTCTTCCTTCCTTCCTTCTTCCTTCCTTCCTTCTTCCTTCCTTCCTTCCTTCCTTCTTCTTCCTTCCTTCCTTCTTCCTTCCTTCCTTCTTTTCTTCCTTCTTCCTTCTTCTTCCTTCCTTCTTCCTTCCTTCCTTCCTTCCTTCTTCCTTCCTTCCTTCCTTCCTTCCTTCCTTCCTTCCTTCCTTCCTTCCTTCTTCCTTCCTTCTTCCTTCTTCTTCCTTCTTCCTTCCTTCCTTCTTCTTCCTTCTTCCTTCTTCCTTCCTTCTTCTTCCTTCCTTCCTTCCTTCCTTCCTTCTTCCTTCTTCTTCCTTCCTTCCTTCTTCTTCCTTCTTCCTTCCTTCTTCTTCCTTCTTCTTCCTTCTTCTTCCTTCCTTCTTCCTTCCTTCCTTCTTCCTTCTTCCTTCCTTCCTTCTTCTTCCTTCCTTCTTCTTCCTTCTTCCTTCTTCTTCTTCCTTCCTTCCTTCTTCCTTCTTCCTTCTTCCTTCTTCCTTCTTCTTCTTCTTCTTCTTCTTCTTCTTCCTTCCTTCCTTCCTTCCTTCCTTCCTTCCTTCTTCTTCCTTCCTTCCTTCCTTCCTTCTTCCTTCCTTCCTTCTTCTTCTTCCTTCTTCCTTCCTTCCTTCTTCCTTCCTTCCTTCCTTCCTTCCTTCTTCCTTCTTCTTCCTTCTTCCTTCCTTCCTTCCTTCCTTCTTCCTTCTTCTTCCTTCCTTCTTCCTTCCTTCCTTCCTTCCTTCCTTCTTCCTTCCTTCCTTCCTTCCTTCCTTCCTTCTTCTTCCTTCTTCTTCCTTCCTTCTTCCTTCTTCCTTCCTTCTTCCTTCCTTCTTCCTTCCTTCTTCCTTCCTTCTTCCTTCCTTCCTTCCTTCCTTCCTTCCTTCCTTCCTTCCTTCTTCTTCTTCCTTCTTCCTTCCTTCTTCTTCCTTCTTCTTCCTTCTTCCTTCCTTCTTCCTTCCTTCTTCTTCTTCCTTCCTTCTTCCTTCTTCCTTCCTTCCTTCCTTCCATTCCTTCCTTCCTTCCTTCCTTCTTCTTCCTTCTTCTTCCTTCTTCCTTCCTTCCTTCCATTCCTTCCTTCCTTCTTCCTTCTTCCTTCCTTCCTTCCTTCTTCTTCCTTCCTTCCTTCCTTCTTCCTTCCTTCCTTCCTTCCTTCCTTCTTCCTTCTTCCTTCTTCTTCCTTCCTTCCTTCCTTCCTTCCTTCCTTCTTCTTCTTCCTTCCTTCCTTCCTTCCTTCTTCCTTCCTTCCTTCCTTCCTTCCTTCCTTCCTTCCTTCTTCCTTCCTATTCC